>JAQGBY010000338.1:0-48711 GCA_034698785.1 Mycogona germanica | reverse complement strand
CGAACACGAATCAGTTCACCAATCAGATAAACAAGGATGGAAAATATGTCTTTAAGGTGGAGAAGCTGATCGACCGTTTCCAAAAAAATAAATCAAAAACCGTACAAGTGAAGGTAACGCTTATGCTGGAACGGTATTTAAGGTCTCGAAGGACACGACGCGGTAAGATTTTACTAATGATGCAAGTTTTGGTGCGAAGTCTTAAGAACTTGTCTAGGTTGTCTTGCCGATAGTGGGCAATATCTGGGTGAGTGGATAAAGGGGCGTGTGCGTTACAGTAACTAGCTGCCTGAGACCTGGGTGCGTGACAACGTGATCAGTATGAACAGGAACAGATTGCTTATACGCGTTTCTTTCTGAGACCAACGATACTTTGTTAGTTAATTTTGGCAGCTCGAAACCTTGATGTGAGACGGCACCGGGTCTCAGGATTCGGTTGTCGAATGCCAGACGCGCGAATCCGGGTCAGTTTCTTAATAGCGTCCAACGCGAATCTGGAGTGCTGCTCAAACAATTGCCTGTCTCGAAGCGTACAAAATCAACGCCCAAGCAGCCATATCACGATGAAACACGGGGAGGAATCGGAGGGGGAGTGGTAGATGGCCATAGTAATAACCGGAAGAAAACGGGTCAAAATAAGGGAGTGGAGCTCGGTGGATGCAATTCCGCCACAACGAGCCAACCTTCTATACCGAAAGGAATGGTAACTATAAATCAATGGTCTAAATAACGTATATTTTTAACCAGAATTCAGGTGACCATAATAAAACATAAAAAATGAATATAATTGAAATGTAAATGTTTTATTTTTTCATTGGGAACAGCGTCGTCTACCTTAATCTTCCAAATAGCTGTATCTGGATATGATTAATTTTTTAACGTTGTGAGTGAGGTTTAAGCCGTTCTTGTGAATCACTGACCGACTGTCCTTCATTTCTGTCCTTGCCCGGAAGATAAACACACGTCGTGTGCGCAAACAACCTCCGTTAAATACGCCAACACACTTCCCGACAGGCAGGTCACGTCATAGACTGTGGGCCCGGAAGTAATTGGCTACGGCCTGCTGATGAATTATTTGACTGCACAAGCGAATATGTGATGTTAAAGAGAAACATAATTCCGACACAGTTTATAAGAAAATCACCACCAGAAAGCTGAAAGATGAAAGATGGGAGCCATTTATTTAGTTATGATACTATACTTTTAAGTTATGTTCTCTTAATTGACCAATAATCTCAAATAAAGGATCCAATCTCCGCGGCAAACTCCTCGCTCGTAGGATATTCAGCTGACGTCATTAGAATCCCATCTTAAGGCTCGAAATAGGCGTATGTGTATAAAACGAATAGACTTTCTCAAGCAGGATTTATATTATCGATCATTTCATGTTTGGCACCACGGTAATATAATTTTGTTTGGACCCAGCACGCACACTCGTAGTAAATCACAATAGAAATTACCACATTTCGACCACTTGGCGACTCAACCTTTAAAATGCACCCTAAATTGTGCGTCTACAATGGAAATTCAACATTGGTTTCGTGGTTTGAGTTAGACCCTTCCTCCCCCGTTCATTCCGGTAAACTGGTCACTGTTCGACGTTGAATTGTCGACACTACAGTACATTTTAAACGAATACTGCACAGGCTGTAATTGACGTAAATTTATATGTCTGCTTGAAAATGTGGAATTTATATGTGACAGTTATGCTTCGTGGGAATCGACTTGTCTTCAAGGGGGACTGTGAACAAAAAATAACAAATGATGAACGGCATCGATATTACTCATTTTTCCAATTGCACAAATGCAGGCTCGAATAACCTGTAAACCCCCAGCGGCAAATATAGATCAAAAATGCCCCACCACTCACATATCAAGCAGGGGGCCTAAGTAATGGAGGCAATAAATATATGCCCCACGAAACAATGGTCTATAACACGCTAAAGTTCATATGTGAAACGCCAGGTTACATTAAAAATAATAGTCTACCAAGAATATATTGTAACATCGAAGATTAGAGCGAATGTCCCAACGGGTTTCAAACCTGAATTTCTGAAACGATTTATATATATTTTCTGTCTAACATATGCCTTGAAAAATAGACGTTTACATTTCCCGAATCATGTTTTTAGGAAATCGCTGTTAAAGATGTCACTATCAGTAAATGATATCAAGATCGCTGTTGGAAAGATAATTTAAAACAATAAAATCAATAAAATGATAATTTATTATTTTGGAGAATATCGAGGATCTTGAAACGGCGGGAGAATGAACAAGATTATTAATCTTAAAGAAGCAACTAGAGTATTTGAGATCGATTGACAAAGGTAACGAAAATACCGCACCAGCAGAAATTCACAATTTCAAATTCTGGATTCAACGCAATTTGCACAAACTAGAATTCAAGTCACTAATAACATTAATTAGAATGTTTGGAACATGGTGTCCCAACTTCGGATTCCACTTTTAGTCGATTTATTGACTATTCTTTTCTTGGTTCCAATTATCTTTCCTCTGCCAAGGTTGATGTGTTGCAACCCAAATGGTAGTTATTATCGCTAATTTGCTATTGTCTTGACGATTTTGACTCACATCGCATTAAATATTAAAATCAAATTCAATTTTTAGGGCAAGCTGAAAAAACAACAAAAAAGTAGCTTAGAATTACAACGAATCGATGTAGGCTTGTGACAACAAACTTTCGAAATAATTCAGATTTTTCGTTGCCGATTTCGACGAAAATAAAGAAATTCCGCCATTAAATAATATGCTGTCAAGACAACGTCGTCCCAATGGGGAGGAAATTATCCAATAGTGCTTCCCTAATGATTTACTTGCTTGCCGTCGAAAATAATAATATGGAAGCTCCATCGATTTACCGTACAAACAAATTGCATCCTTGTTTCGACGAAGCAAATTAGTTATGCCACAAATATAAAAGTCGACAAAGATATTTTTGGACGTTTCTGATTTGCTAGGGCAATTGGAACAATTTGAAAACACTGAGCAAAAAGGACACAAAGCATTCAGTTACTTAAGCAGCTCTCACAGATCTTTAGGTTAGACTTATTGATGGTTTCAAAAGCAAAAAAGTAAAATGATCAAATCTAGATTCTTAGAAATCTAGCAACAACAAAAATCGTTTAACAAAAAAAGAATGTTACAATATCTGGACGCTAGCTGGCATTCACAAACGGGATAAAGAGATATATAGTATTTTCGCAGCAATAATAGCACGGATGAAAGGATACGTAGCATGTGTCGGCAATTACTCGTGTCAAAATCTGGTCGTTAGGCACGCTTTGTGTGTGTCGAGAGTAGGTACTACAACGCATCTATAGCTCGATGTGAGGATTGAGGAAAAAGAGCAGCGTCACAAAAAAAACCCCACGTCTTATTTGGCGAAAACAGTGGGCATGCATGTGAAGGGGCCGACACATCTGCAGCTGTTTTCATGCCAGGGGAAGCTTAATGTCGAGCAGGGTTAATCTCTTCGATTGGGGACAGACATTGGTTAGGAAAAAAGCCGAATTAAAAATAATCACCTTTGAATATTGCCACATCTTAAGACGCATTGCCTAAAAGTGGAATTGTCTTATGGAGCAATGATTTAATATACAGAACTAGGCAGTGCAAAATAATAAACTAAGGTAGGACAACTCATTGCTATGTGATAATTGAACACGAGCTTGTAATTATATTATATTATTTTATAAATGAATGGCGCAAAGCACGCCGAGTCGTATATAGCATTAAAGACAAATAATGCTAGATATAGGATCTAAATAGTAAATTATTCCAATTATTTTCACGGATTATGACGGAGTGTATTGTGGTCAGTCAACGAGATTCTTACAAATATCAATCCAACATAACTGTAACTAAACGCTTGGAATTGCAGGACTTCAGAAAACGCAAATCTTCATTTTCTCATTTTGCTTATCTTCTGGAAGATGTTTTAAATTTCCGTTTAAACTATCTTCGTTGCCCAGTTCTACAGAGTAATTGTAGTCCTGCATTAGTCCAGCGTTTAGTTAATACTGCCATCGGATCCTATTCCATTTCTTTGATAACTGTAACTGGCAAATTATTATACTATTCTATTTCTTTTATGTTGAAGAAAAGAAAACGAAAATATTTGTACATAGGATCATCTAGATACAAGCGCTGTTTTGAATCTCGCATTTCTGACGAAGGTGATACTGTCGTCGTTTATTTCATTGTCGAAATACAGCGCATTTCATCACAAAATTACAAAATTGCCAGCCCAAGCGTAGCTGATTTGCTTTCGTCACTTGACCGGTAGATGTCCAACAGATATTATCATGAATAGTTTCTACGCAACACTGACGCCAACCGGCGGATACATCTCTCGGCACTGAAGCAACTCTCCTTTCTTGAGATGGCGTCATGCGTGACGGCTTTCTCTGTCTCACCCTGTATGGGGGAGCGAGCACTCGTCGAAGAATATTGCACTAATCGAATATAGATTACTCGACGGGGTGAATACAATTTCGCGTGACGGGGCCCCGGCGAGAAGAGTGAGAGAGAGTGATGCTAGCGCCATGCCGCTTATGGAGGCGAGTCGGGCCGGCAACGCCACAGGCGGGCCCCGCTGCTCTTTCTTATCGCGCCTTCTTCGGGCGCATCTTCGGCACTCTCTCCCCCCCCACCACCAATCCTCTATCAGTACACACAAACAACTCAACCAACCCACGCATTTTGCCCATCCCCCCCCGCCCCCAACGGCGCCTGTTCAATAACTAAATTGTTATTTTTTCCCACAGTATATACATTCTTTTGAGGAGTGCGGAGTCAGGACCAACCATTTATCATTGTCTGTGGGCGAGCGAGCAAAAGTTGTGGCGTGGCAGTGGTTGATATATCCTCCGGAGACCCCGTACCACAGAAATAAATCAACCACCTTATCACCAACTTCGCTAAAATATCCTCCAGAGAACCGGACCTCCATTTCCTCCATTCGGATCCTCCATTTATCGTTATCCATGACCCACAATTTCTGACCGATTGAGCTTAAGGGCGAACACGCTGGTGGACCTCCTTAACAAATATCTCAGCGAGAGCCATGCGAATATCAAAACACAAATTAATAGACAAGCAAACATCGATTGGATTGCGACAATTTCGAAATCAAATCTTGGAAGTACTGGATTCTTATCCCAATCTTTGAAACACAGGTGCATCCATTTTTGGCGCGTATGTGATAAGAATATCGATAGTTTCATTATTATTAGGTTTTGAAACTAACGAACAATAAACAGTTCAGTCCAGATGCATCCGCATATAAAAGGTGTAGAAGATACACGGAAAGCGCGTTGTATCCAGGGTCCGATGAAGATAAGAAAAATTACAAGCAAGAAACTGCATCCAAAAAAGCAACTCATTTCTTACTGTTTCGTTGGCAAAGTTGGTTTGCGACAATTGGATGAACGATTGGATTGCGACAATTTCGAAATCAAATCTTGGAAGTACTGGATTCTTATCCCAATCTTTGAAACACAGGTGCATCCATTTTTGGCGCGTATGTGATAAGAATATCGATAGTTTCATTATTATTAGGTTTTGAAACTAACGAACAATAAACAGTTCAGTCCAGATGCATCCGCATATAAAAGGTGTAGAAGATACACGGAAAGCGCGTTGTATCCAGGGTCCGATGAAGATAAGAAAAATTACAAGCAAGAAACTGCATCCAAAAAAGCAACTCATTTCTTACTGTTTCGTTGGCAAAGTTGGTTCCTTACGGAGTTGTTCATTTCTTCCGGTTTGGCATATCGTGGCACGCGAGCAGGGAGTACCGGAAAATGAATTGATCATAACACCAAAAAAATAAAGGATTTTCAAACCTCCATCGTTGAGTCGCTATAAGGGTAAGAAAATAATCAAGTCTGTGTAATAAATTCGCAATTAACCCATTAAGTCTCTAGCAAATTGTTTTGCAATTAAACCATTAATTTTGTCGCGAAATGTTATGTCGTAGGTACGGGCCTTTGGTAAGGAGACACGAAAAACACGCAATCTTGAAAAAAGCAACCCTAGAAGCCTAACTGGCTCAGAAAAAAAAGGATTCGATGAACGGTTTGATCAATAAAGGTATGGAAAAAACTGTTATGGAAATAAAATAGTCTGATGAAAAGAAGCAAACATTTAATTATTTTTGTCCTCATTCATCAGGCTGCATTCCAACAAAGATTATTGCTTTTGCACCAACGACCCAATTCATAACTCGATTGCAACGCTACGATTCTATACGACGAAAACCATTCCCATAAAGATGGCATTTTTGCTAAAGGCAAAGGAATGCGAAGACGAGCTTAGAAAAAACTATTGGCACCACGAATTATCCGTAGATGGCGCAAGCGACGATCACCTTATTCAGTGGAACATCAGGCGACAATACAGAGTATATAACCTATTATTTGTTTCCCATTCAATCGACTCGAGACTATCGTCTACAGCGAACAAATGTAAAATAGAACCTTGTCGACTTCAGAAAAGCGCTACCAGCGGCGGCAATTGAAATAAAGTGGTCATTCAAGAAACTAAGATGAAAACGAACACTAATAAATCAACTCAATGTTTTCCAATTGATATTCTCGGAATGCATTATGACTTGGCCGATTCTGCTTGACATTCTGCTTGGGACTAACGTACGAATATACGTGTTATGAGACATTTAAAATTGACAGGTTGAAGATTTAAAAATAAAAACAAAATGACTATTCCATGACCAACGTGAAATAAACCGTCGTGTAAATATGACATCTTTCTCTTTAGATACGATTACTTTTCGAATTCCCCTCGCTCTATCCGATTCGTTAAGACCTACCTGTGCGTGCATCACTTTGCCCGGCAGGATGCTTTATTTTCTTTTCTTCTATTTTTTTTTGTAGCTGCTGTTTCTCGAGAGTGATGCAACGTAGCGACCAGAACAGTGAAGTGGCAGCAGCAGCTATTTTCTTTTTCGATTAAACTGGAAAACAACTATAGATTGCGTAACTTAAGTGATCCATTGATTGATTTCGCCTTTCCCCGAAAGCCCCAGGATCCAAGCAGCCCTCCTACCCGGCAGTGGAGGAGCGGAGAAGAGCGCTAGCAAAATTTTTTCCGCTTGCTCATCCCCAGCTCGTCCGAGAGCGCATCTGTTATGGCACGAGTACATAAACGCTGAACGGTCCCGATTAAAATGAAATATGGTCAAAGTTGATGCTCCGGACATCTGTTTCCCTCAGCGCCGCACACAATAATCGCACGTACTGAACGTGTGGAGCATTCTTGAAGGAAACGAACGGTACAGGGTGTGATCTGATCGGTTGCGACCATTCCACCAGAAAAATTAAAAATTACATTCACAATAGCCGACCGCGATGTACTCCGTGCCAGTAGCTTCCTTATCAGAGTTTTTCTGTTTATCTGTTTTTGCAATTAAACCCGCAACAACTATACAACTTCCACTAAGCTCCCTTTTCGACGCCACTTACGTCACGACGTTATGAAGGTTAAGCTTTATTTCACGAGAAATGACGACATGACATCTTAGATACGTAGACATTAGACTAACCTGTAGTGGATAACTGCTACGAACTATCTTATGCTACGTTGATCAGCAACTTAAATTATCAACGCACCCGGTTGGGAGCAACAAAAATCCTTAACTAAGTTGGAAGGAAAATTTAATTAGCGACACGAGTTGCGAAATTAAAGCATTAGCACACACAAAGGGGTGCCGAACGAAAAAAAAAGAACTGGTAATAAAGTGGCAACTTCTATGCATGGTGATGAGCGTTTTTAATCTGAGCGCCGACAGCACATTAATTGCTAAAAGTGGCCTCCGTTCGCGCCAACCGGAAACGAGTCCGCGCCCATCCAGACAGGGCAGAGCGGAAGTTAAACAACTTAACATCTTCATCGCGTGCGCACCCAGCAAGCACCCTCCCCTCCACCCAGCCCCCCATCGTGCGCCAGTCGCCGCACGGATTTCAATTTGCCCACCAAACCCATCATCGCTTTTAGGGACACGATTTGTAGGTTGAACTATTTTAGTCTCCAATATATTTTAGTTTGTCGCACAAAAATTTCCAATCACTTGCCACAGATCTCCCTCTCTTGGTTCAACTTTGATCGAATCCTAATAAATAATAAAATAAAAAAAAATATTCATAAGACTAATACATAATGTCTACATGAATTCAGCTAGGTTCTGTTGGAAATCGATCAGCATCTTTCTCGTCATTACATGGGGGAAGGGTAAATCAGGAGGAAGTGACGTACGTCACGTGCTTCATGCGTCACGCTGCTCTGTCACATTGGATTCAGGTGAGTAATGTCATCGTCGTGTGACCACATGAACTTGAGAAATTTGAATTGTGAAACTTGACTTTCGAAAACTTTTGACTTTTGGATTCAGGTGAGTAATGTCATCGTCGTGTGACCACATGAACTTGAGAAATTTGAATTGTGAAACTTGACTCAAATGAGCCTTCGAGATCACAAGCGTTTTCATGAAACACAGGTCGCTTGGCCGAACAAAATTTTAAGAAAACGCTCACATTTGAAATTCTCAAGGAATAACGAATTTCCATTTTAAGAACGCTCGGTACTTCCTTGACATAGAACGAATTCGCCGATTCTTTTTATGTATAAATATTTATTTTACGAATTTCCGACAGCGGATATTGCGGAAACAGCACAACAGTTGAAATAGGGATTTTACAAAAATGTTTCATTGCCGAACGTCAGTTTATCTTTACTGTTTTTCTAAAAAGTCAATTTTGAAATTTACTTCGGACGCAGGAGTTAACATTCAACCTAAAACTCCGGCCTCAAATCGCAACCCCCCCCCACCACCGCCATAGACACTTTTCCCCATAGGCCACCCGTGGAGTCTGCTTTCTCACGCGCCCCGTTTGACCGACCCCCCGCCCATACCACCCGACTCTCTCTCATCAGCCCCATAAATCCCATTAACGCAAATAAACGAGGAGTCGACGGGAGGAAGTCATTTTTTAAAACAATTTTCGAAATCGGGTGCCAAATTTGGACCACGTCGCAGTGCTGACGTGCCCGGCTCCCTCATTGGCCTATCGGCGATGAGTGCGTGCTGGAATCGCAGCGTGCGGTGACCAAAGGGGAGCAGCAACACTGTTCAGTTATGCAGGCCGCTAATTCACGATTTACTAATTTGAAGTGGACGCATAGAGGGGGAAAATGTCAATCCAAGGACCGTCGGACCAAAGTAGCCGCACTCTTTTATTATTTAATCGGGGATCCACGTACACGTATGTAGATAAGAGAACTTCAACAATTGAGGATAAGTGCACACAACATTACTGGAGTTTATTTTTGAACAGTGCCTCCTACTGACGCGTCCTAGCGATCGAAAAGCATTCCTAAAGCCAAAGAATTAGTCACCAATGGAATTTCAACGGCACTAGTTATCATTAAAAATCTGAAATAAAATGCCACCCTGAAACCACTTAAGACTAAGTCTTAAATCTGTTATTTGAGCTGTATTTATGAATAAGCGACTTTACAAATTCATAAATTCACAAAATAAAAGTGAATAATTAGTAAAAATTGTAATAAATATCCAGGGATAAATGTCCATTTTGTTATGGATCTCAGGAGGTTAAACGGATAAAATCCAAAATATTTCTATCGTACGTTTATCGTACGTTTACCGTGAATTAAAAATTAAGAGTTGTGCCGTAAGTTGGTTGCCAGATATTTAAATTTAATTTGACAGACAAAGTGGCGAATTCATTACACAAAAAATACCAGACAAAAACACTGTAATTTTTGTAAAAAAGCAAATGTTACTTGGGTAGCACTGGAAGCTAACTGCATTGTCTAGAAGTTGTAATGTTTTCTACTGCCAGAGGGTGTGCGTGGCCCCAAACAACGCTGCATATTAACAAAAGCATTTAGCGCAGCAATAATAATATTTGGACCGTGACAGCAGCCAACGGGCGCCAAAGGAAGAAAGGGGTTGGGAGTGAGGTGGAGGAATGTAGGGGTTAGGATGTAATGAGGGGCATCCACTAAAGGGGGAAGGGTGGGTGAAACTGCCGAAGGTGTGCCACCTGGCCAACACCCCGCCGTGATTGAATCTGAATCTATTTTGCTCGTCCCAGTCACCGCATCGTCGGTTCCATCGACAGGGAGCCGAGGCAGCGGCAGACCTAATTCTGGGAGCAGGCGAGGCAACTGATGGGACACGATAAAAAAACTATTCGAAATTGATTTTTTGCTAGCAAATACGACCAACAAAATGAATGCAATGAACTCGATTTTTCCAAACCCGTAACCCAAGAAAATAATCAGTTTAATTCATTGGCCCTTCAAACTGAATTTAAAAAACGCGTAGTTTAAATATATTTATAATAAACGCTTCATACCAACTCCAGGACCAAATTGCATGCAACTGCATCTTTCAGTTTGAGGTTGATTTGCTCCCGGCCAATCACAGAATCGCCCATCAACCAGCGATGGCGTCCGCCGTCAGCCATCCCTGGCGACGAATCGAAAGGGAGGGTCACCTATTCGTGTTTAGACTTTAACAACTTCGGTAACTACTTCAATTTCCTTCTGGAATTGGGACCGTGGCGCTGATCGAGGATGGGTGAGGGATATATATAGTTGTTGGGGTGGAGGTGGACCGGTAGAGAATCGAACGTTAAGTGGAGATTCTGGGTGTCAATTGCCGAGAAACGAAAAGAACAGGGTGAAAGCGAAAAAAAAATATCAAGTGGCAATCTGTGATGGCAGGGATACAATTCTCGTCTTAAATTGGTGATATCCTGACGTGACATGAGATAAACCCGATTTATAACTATACATTTTGAAGAGAATTTAGAAACAGGTGACGGTAATAAAAAACACGTCGAGGAAATGTTGTTAAACCGACTAGTTAAACATTTTTCCTTTCCATCATCTTAAATAAACATACAAATTCACATGCAGCCATATAAAAATACATAGAAATCATAAATTCTCCGAGTTGGGCTTACATAAATTCGGTATCCTAGATATTTCTCATGAAGTTAAATTCATTGTCTCAAAAATCAAATATTTGCCGCAAAACGTTCATTTATCGAAATCCTGCAAAAGTTGGCATTAACAAAGTTAGTTTGAGCACATCATTTTTTTTATAGTTCAACTGCAGTCTACCAGATCAGTAGCAACGTATCTTGGCGCTTCAGAACTGTGTAGGAAGTACCATTTCACCAGATTGAACAAACAAATGATAGGCCGCGCGCCGGGAATCGAAACTGGGACCGTTGTACCACAATTCGGGCTATAGCGACTGGGCCATAACGATTCAAGCAATTTTCAAAACGACAGTCAGACTCGCACAACAACTCAAAAAACATTTCCTCTATGTTTGACTAAATCTTGAGGACTCAAAGTTAAAAAATATGAATTTTTTCTTTTTCCTTCTTCATGATATTTACTCCTATGATAATGCGAGTGGAAATGACAACAGAGAATCAAAATGGATAAACAGATGATAGGCGCACTTCTCTGCATCGCAGCGGCGTACTGTGTGATTGCAAACATCAATTCCCACAGGGGCAGCATCCCAACCAACTAATGACGCACATATGCGTATGCACTGTCGACAGATAGGGAAGAGAGTTCCCGGGTTTACGTTGCTCGTTCGAACCCCGATTAGAGAAAACCAACAAATCGAGAGAGCTAGAAGAAGCTACTCAGTCTATCTTTTATCAGACTCATTTTTGGTGGCGCTGTGAGACGTCAATCGATACCCATAGTTTACTAGTCATTCCACTAGGTGTTGTCACTAGTTCTCGCGCAAGATCGCAACGCATCAACAACCGTGAGTCTTAGTAGAACTCCTGCACTCTAGATCTTCAACCTTCTTTGGCGAAAACATACGGTAATCTCTAAAATCGTATTTGCTCGTCCAAGCACTAAGAGAATAAAATCTCTCGTGTTTGCAAATTCCGGTAAATGGATTTTGAATACCATATTTAGTTTCGGCAATTGCTGCGCTATTTGTTCGAACTAGTTGGCAATTCAGAAAGCATATTCGTACAGAGTTTGAGGATACTACTCTGCGATACTCTCTAAACAATAAATGTCTGCTCGGCTACACAAATACGTATAGTTTACAGTCTTATTTGTAAAACTAGTAGAAAACAGGAAATGAAATTTCAATCTTTTTCCACTTCAAAATTTGTCTGAAACACAAATATCGCGGCAAGTGTACATAATATAAATTATTCAAATAAACCATCCGAGAACATCTTTTAACTCATGAATATGTATAACTAACAAAAGACCAACCTCACATAATGGCAGAAAGCCAGCATTCATGACTTTTTAGTGTCCGCCTCAGACCCAGTGACTTTACAAAATTATTGTAAAGAAAACATCTGCAGCCAAATTAGTCGCGCTCGCGTCACAATTTGTAGACTTGGTGCGAGCAATGCCTACAACAATTAGTTTCCAGAGTCGCAAACCAAAAAATCATATATTTTTTACTCGAAAGTCAGACGACACCGCACCAACTGAAAATATGTGCTACTTGCACTTTAATGTAAAAATATGATCACTAAACGCTGAAAGCGTATCGCTTAATTGACATCCAAAATGGCAATAATCAGAGAGAGCTTTTTTCAAAGTCCTTTCTCGGTGTCTAATTTCGTCTAATTTGTTATTGATTATCAGTCATTCTTTCCTGGATGGATGATCTGAATTTGGAAAACGGATTTTGCGTGACAACCACGGCAAGCGCCAAGCATCAAAAAAGATCCATTGCGATTTTTTTTGTGTGTTTTTTGTACATCGGGAACCAAAATGAAAATCTAATAACGGTGGTGTGGCTCGTCCTGAGCCAAGCCACCACACGCGCTGTCGTCATTGTGCTCATCAGGGGCAGCCGCTGCCTGGCAATTAACAGGGTGTGGGTGAAACTCTGGCAACACTGGGGTGGAGTCGATGCTACGCGCGCCATCCTAGCCACTCCTTCCGTGACAAGGGCCCGACCTCACACTGATCTGCAATGTGAAAAAGAGAAAAATAATATTTTTCTTTTCGGGTCTAACAGACACGACATAATACTAAATACTTTCAGCTTTTCTTATATGTCAAAATTCTATTGGATATGACTTCAGTAAACACTGGGGGGGATGGGGTTGGTCTAGCAGAAGGCTGTAAAGGTCAAAGGGTTCATTAGCTCGATCCCGTTCCGGTTTATTCATCGGTTGGACACATAGGGATGTAATTGGAAAAAATGTATCGAGGCGAAGGCACTTTATCAAGAGCATAGGATATTCAAATTATAATTTATTAATTTTTATTTATGGATTTATTTATGAATTTATTATTTCCACGGTTTTCTCCCGTATTCATAAACAAATGAATTTTTCAAGTGTCACATAAAAATGTTTGTTTTACTGTATATTACTTATAAAACGGTCGTGAAAATCGAAATTCTGCTTTTATTAATCGAAGAGGAGAATAATTTTTTTTTTAATTGCTGAAGCAGCTAAGGCATAAAAAACATGCACTTGTTTCTCACTGGTTTCTGGTAAAAAATTATTATGGTATTTTTTTGCAACTAAAAAAGGACACCGAAGAATACAGGTGTTCTAAAATGATTGCTCAACAAACTGGGTGATTAAATGGTAATGATCGTTTATGTTGTAATTTATACAATCAGGTTCCGTTTTATTACGCCATTACCGCTGACAAATCACAACCACCGATCGATATGGTGAGTATAAATTACAATTTCAATGACATACAGCTAATATCTCGATCATAAAAATGTCAATTTTGAATGTTACTAGGCCCTGTACTGTGTACTGTTGAAGAGAGAGATAGAGCGGAAGAGCAGGTGAAAATGGACCTTGCAATTTCATTCAAATCGATGGTGGGAAAATCCTGAATAACGGTTAAGCACCAACCAACACATAAAAGCATCTATAATCACACGTATAAAAAAGAAACGCGCCCACTCTTTTAAATTATCAATTACCAGAACCTGTCATCAATCAACAATAATTTGATTTATTCTGTACATCTGAATGACTTGGCAGTTTTTCAGACAACAAAAAACCGCATGTCTCTCCACCCTAATTTTACACTAATCACTAAATTTTGAAAATTCTGCCAAGAATATTTTAGCAAATATTTTTTAATCGACAGCATAAACCAATGTATTTTATGCCATGTCATACAGTAGCGGACAAAAATAAACCATTTGAATTTTTATTTTAAAAAACACATAAAAGAAAATACCGTGAAAATCAAATCACACAAAACATTCTCTGAATGACCTTTGTATTTGTGGTAAAAATAGTTCAGGTTCATGAGCAATTAAAATCATAAAAGTGCATAGATAAAGTCCTATTACCGTAAAAAAAAAAAAATGAAATTTATATAAAAATTAGTTATTACAATTTGCGTGGTGCTCAATGGAAGTGGAGAATCTGGCGCAGCCGCGTCGATGTTGGCACTATGACGACTCACCAATTTGCAGTTCCTAAAAAAAGTCTTAATTAGTCAGCTGATCAATGAGAGAGCTGCGCCACGTACCACTCACGCATCTCCATGCATTGTACAGCTGGTTTTTGACGTTTAGAGCTTACACCATTTTCTTGAGATCCGCGCCAAATGAAAAAAGAAAGCCTCATAGCTATCCGCTACAGTGTTCAACCTTATCAAGTTTCCAAGATTTTGCAGAATGTTCCATTAAAAACATGAAACATTCAAATAATGCGAAAACACCGTTATTTATTCTCGGATTCTTTCTTCTGGTAAATTGTATCCATAAGCTATCAAGAGAGAAATATGCCTCGTTTTTCACGAGATCTCAGGAAGATGCGCATGTTGACGTCAACGGGTGTTTTAAGCTTCTCTCTCTGTCTTTCTTCCCGCCTCCAACGTCACCGATCTCGAAGCTCGAACTCGTCGGAAGACAATTGTCACCCCCGATAAAACAAGGGACGTCATATAAGGTAAATACCAACTATCGGGAACGGGAACAACAACTACTTGGAATTAAGAAGGGTTTGGCACGAGAGCTCTAAACAGCCGATCCCAAATGAATGATATTAAAGTTTAGGGGGGACCTACTCAGTGGATATGCAGTGTGGTGAGAGCACGTCATTTTGACTGACAAGGCATCGACTTTTTAAAAATATTTTCTGCAAGGTAGATATTTTAGAAGATGCATAATTAAGGTTTCTCTCGAAAGACGATATCGACACCTCACATTTTTAGCTTTTATTTGGAAAATTTTCTGTGCGACTTTGAAAAAAGACTAGCTTGGAATTCCAATTACAATACAATGACATTGAACAAATACATTGGAATTGTGGAATTTATTTTCATTCAATGCATTATTAGATTCGAGTTTAAAATGTTTCTGGAAAACATTAACTACACATTGATTTTAGGTAAATTAAGTTGAACTCATGAACATAAATGAAAAAAGTGTCGTCTCACCTGAAAACAAAAAAGTAAAAAAACTGAAATTTCCTTTCTGCGCGTTCCATAAAATAACGACCCGTTTACACATTACATGACCAACTGTAATTGGGCGTTGTTATCTAAAATTGAGTTAAACCACACTCATTTCGATAAAATCAATGTTTGAAACTAATCAATATTCCTCCAAATATTGCAATTGAATTAGACGGAAAAAATAAACTGCTATTGGGTATAGAAAAAGGTTTAAATAAAATCAGCAACATTACAAACAATATCAAAGATTTTATTTCACTTCACTATATGCGAAAACACGCAATCATAATTCTGAAAAAAATAGAAGCAAAACGCATGAAAACACCGCCTAATGGCAATTCAAGTTGTCAATGCGTGATGGGGTTGACTCAAAACACCGGAACGGCATTGCCTTTGTACAAGTTCAGCAGTGCAACAGCAACGCCGGAGAAAGACTAATAATTAAAGTTGTTACTTATTAAACGTCTGATACAATGGTATGGGGAACTTGTGTGGACGTATTTCGCAGAGGATACGCTGGGGAAACCAAAAGGTAAAAAGTACTTGAACTATTTGGGGGCGATTGGAGAGAAACGCGGGGGAATGCAATTTGCAAGTGAATGCCGCCCAATTTCATCTAGTCCCCCTACTCACACCTCCTACTACCTCATCAACCGCTCCCCCAATCGTGGTGTACATCGATAAAACGCATTTCCGCTGCGCTTCCGCCAACCAATACAATGCTGGCAACCAAAGAGATGAACGCAAACACCGTATGTTGTTGGCGCGACACGGGAGAACATCATAACCAACAAATTGTGAATATGCACCTCGTTCCACAAAAATACAAAAAATATTTTACGAGAACGTGAAGAAAGAGCTGTTATGGTTGGCGGCTATTGTCCGATGCAATTCGTATATGCAATTGGAGAAAATGAAAGCCGAAATGAGAGCAGGTTGACTTTAGCAACGAACCTGATTCTGATTTGTGCTTTACAAATTCTTATTACGGATCTAACATCACATCTCTTTGAATCGAGCGGAGAGCGTGATATGAAGGGGAAGGGTGACTACAGGGTAGTGAGGAGTGTAAAAGAGGGCGGGCGTGTGAAAAAGGTGATTCGGCAAATTTTCTTTTTACGACAGGCACACGGTTCGCACGTCTAAATAATAAATGCCGCGCCACTTATTTCTAATTAATTATACTGTCCAAGCTAATTGTAAAAACAGTAACGGCAATAAAAAGCCTCCCCCCAACAAAAACAACAAAAAAGGTCGTTTTCCAAACGAACACATGCAAGCGCGCGTGAAGTAATTTAATGCAATGTGTGGTGTGGGGGGACGAGGGAAAGCGAGACAGAAAGAGATGATAAAAATATTACATTGCATCCAAACGTATAGCGTATAAACGATCCCTCTC
This sequence comes from Mycogona germanica, assembly GCA_034698785.1. NCBI lineage: Eukaryota > Metazoa > Arthropoda > Diplopoda > Chordeumatida > Chordeumatidae > Mycogona > Mycogona germanica. The sequence continues at coordinate 31,796 of JAQGBY010000338.1, read as the reverse complement.
GATGCTTAAAACAATTGGAACACGATTTACACGCCAGGTGACGTTGGCTGGCATGGCAAAATGAATACTCAAAATAATACGAATCTTGGAATCCCGCACTATGCGCTAGAGAAAAGTTTCACAAGCATTAAAAATTCGCGTAATTCGCGTAAGAAAAGAAATTTGGAAAATAAAAACAAATGTAGAAGATTATGAAAAGAATCAGGGAAGGTTAAAATATCAAAAATGTCAACAAATATTTCAAACTTGCATCCAGCATGCATAACCGTTAACAAGGAGCGCAATGAATTGATGAACAAGGGTTTAAAAAAATAGAAAAACAAAGCTCCGCCCGTATCTGGCAAATACACACAGCACCGGTGCTATGCGGTACTGCACTGCTTCATTGCACAAATTTTCCACGGGGGCAAAACTAGAACACTTTCTACTGTCGTCGAATTATAGGTATCATTAATCATACAGCCATAGCCTAGGGAGTTAAGATCGGAAAGTTGAGGTCCAGGGGTTCGAATCCGGCGCGAACATTCGATCACTAGGATATTGCAATAAGCCCAATTTACCAAAGTCTTCAGTGTTTTAGGAGATTTAATAGGTTAATATAAATCGTCATTTGTCGGCAGTTCCCACATTTCTTGCATAATTAATTATCCAACTGAAATAATAGGAAACTACACTATAAAAAATAGCTCGCCACTCTGTTTGTCTTTTTTCCGGTGCAGTCCCCGACAAAATCTCGATTTTAATATTGAACCGTTTAAATTAAAAATTGTTAATTACTTGTATTTCAAAGTAACGCTTTACCAGATAATATGGTCACCATATGTTAAATTTAAAGTTAAGAAAAAAAGATGAACACATTTGTAACATTGAATTAGTACTCCAAGAAACAGAAACAGGTCAAGTTTGATCTCTTAACAGTTGGAGTGAATGTCTGGTGCATCAGCTTGCTTCGACAACTTTATACAAACATGGCCTGAAACGTTCTCGAAATCCACCAGCAAAAAAAAAGGGGCGCGTTGACCAATTCTTACACAGCCCTCACATAACGTAAAACGTTGATCTTATTTCGTACCAGTGAAAAAAAATAGCGCATTTCGGAACCATACCTTAAAGCCTAACGAACCACTGTCCACTTTCCATCACAGTTTCTCCGCAAAAGGAGTGACCAAAAAAAAAAAAAATGAATATCGTCGAGCGCTCTTAAAACCTTTTAAATCTTGTCACGCAACTTTGTGGGGGAGGGGGAGGGAGGTGAGGTGCCAGGTGGAAATGGTAACTAGCCACAAAAAGTAGTGCTGTTTCTCGCTGTCCCACCTCCCCAGCCCTTTGTGTGTCGTGGGCACGTCGCGAATTTGATTTATATATCGAGCGGACGGGAAAAAATTCGCACGTGGTGAAACTGTGAAATGAGCGACGGTCGTACGCCATCCCGACGAGGAAAAAAGGTTTGAGACCTGACAAAAAAATTGATGATACGGCTGCCGAATGAGACAGCTGCAACGGGTGTCTACTAGATGACGCCACTATATGACGCGCTACTCACGGATACGACTTTTTAGGATTTAGGAATCTGGAAATCCGAACTTCTACACGATTAAGGCCGATCCAAGACCATTTGAAAGCCAAAACGATAACAACTCTGTTCAAGTACACTCGAGCGTTAAAAAAAGTTACCGCAGAACGTGGCGTAATATAGCACACCTTTGGCAAAGGACGTATCATTAGGTTAGCAATCCCCCCTCTAAATAAAAATATGCTAATTCACAACATGAGATCTTGTCTTGATCTGAATCAGACTATTGTACTCAGTTTTACTTCAATGATGATGACTCGAACAGACGCCCTAAAGGGATCAGGGAGCTCACTTGAAACGACAAATCGCCTTGATTTATAGTGTGGAAACATATACCATTTCAAATAGTTAATATTCTCAGTTTCCAATTTTTCTATATTTTACGAATTTTGGTGAGACAGTTCCGGGTTTGATTCCCGGTGTGCTCTCTCGTTCATGCGATTCCGGGGCACTGCTGATAATGTGACCCTCGCAGAGTGCTGGAGTACCAAGTTTGGGTTCCAAATCTCCTGAATATTAAAAAAAAATGATTTAAGGATCATTCAATTTAGAGTACGACTAATTAAAAAAGCATTTTGAAGTTTATTAGTTACATCCTAGCGGATGCTTTCACAATTTTTCTCAATTGAGAAGGTGAGGGAGAGGCATCTTAACGGAGGTCCACAGGAGGCAAATTAGGCGTCGCAAGGGTGTGGTCGTCTGGACACCGGGTTCCGCCTTACTTTTGGGGGGCGGACGCCGACGCCCGTCACTATTATTTGCCTAAAAAAAAACCCCGCGCAGTGTCGCACCCCGACGGAGAAGGCGGCGAGCCAAGTCGTCTAAATCGACACGTTTCTTATCGACGGGCCTCATCATCATCAACGCCACAACCGCCGACGTCACTATATTGATTGACAAGATCCCCGTATAGTTGTCACTCAGCAGTTCGCTCTGCAGACAGTAGTAATTCGCGGCTGCGTCGGACGCCCATGCTCCGTATAGAGAACGTCAATTACCACCTAACATAAACTTTGACGTGCTCTCTTGACGCGAGAGCTCATAATGTTGGAGCGGCAGCATGCAAAAGGGGATCCGATATGTGTATGAAAAATCCGACGTGTGCCAAAATAATGGTACGTGCTTAAATAAGGCATAAGTTACGCCGCACATTTGACATTTGCGAAACATATATCACGAAGGTTAACGATATGCATATATATATTCATAGCGGTAATTTTAATACGTAGTGCTAGCTTGTTTACCTGTTCGCAGTTGTGGACGTTGAATTAGCCAATGCCGTTGTTTCGTGTGATACATGGATTAAAGGGAGCAATTCTTACCTGTAAATATACATAGAGAAAATAACAATTAGATAGGCGTTGACAATGTTGTCATTTGACAAATTATAAACATGGTTGATAATAAACTTGACCCATATATGTCAACATTATTTTCAATTTATTTGCGATGCCTTCATACAAATACATGTATATAGCTGTATTATCTTTATGGTCATTCAATTACGATGGCTCGAGAATTTAAAAGGAAAATCGTTATTTTATAACAACATTAAACATCTAGATACAATGCAAATCACTTCAAAAACTTCGTTTCAAGATGCTTAATATATACCAAATACACTATATTTCAAGAAGCTCTTGCTTTATTCACTTCCCGTAGATAAAAGGAAATAACATCACGTATTGTTGAAAAAAAGCATTGCCGATTCTATTTATTTAATTTTTCTTTGATCGCTCCTTCTTTTCAGGATATTTCTCTGGAAACAGAGGGATATCATCCTCTTCGCGAATCCCTAACTGGCCAGAAAACAAAAAACCCAGCTCCATCTTAACATATTAGGTGCACAGGGAGGCTTGAAATCATCTCCAAAATATATATAAAAAAACGCAGATAACGTGACTATCTGTGCTCGCATTCCAAGTCTCAGGAGGACACTGCTAAATTTTCGACTCGCAAATAAAAACGTTCATTTTTTGTTTGGAAGAGAGGGAAGGAGAGCGAGAGAGAGACCCGTGATTTTTACCACTCCTTTTTCCACCACCACACCCACTCTAGCGCAACTTGTCTCTTAGCTCGCCGTGGCTCCCGGTCGTTTTTATTTATGGCCATTCTAGCAATTCCTGCGCTTTTATTCGCACAAAAATTCCCCTCGGTACAACTAGGGCCCTGCATCAAGTGAGGTCAAATCGGCGTGATAATGGAGGCAGCCTCGGGGTTGTCTACATGCGCAGCGAAAACGGAAAAAAGGAATCGGGGGATTGAGACGTGCAAAAAAGGTTTGGATCCACAAATGCAGAAACACAGCGCCCAGTAATGGAAACAATTTCTCCGCCAGCCAGAACTTTCAGACAGCGGCCAGGGTAGCCATAACCATATAAATTCCACAACACCACCAGACAACAGTACTTTCAATTCGTCAGACAATTAATGAAACACAACACAAAACCATTGAACACGTATTAGAACGTAACTTCCATTAACCAAAACAGAATGAGTAAAAATTTGGTTGCTTGGTAAATGGCTGATCGTGCCATAGTTTGTAGTGCAATCTGGTGGGCTTCACATGAAGCTATTGGTTCAAATATTTGACTTTGGCAAAAAAATTCCTTAGCACCGACCAAAGGAAGTAAATGTCACAGGTGCAGGATGCGCAATAACTAATAAGACAAATGCTAGTAAATCTAACTCTACTACTGTGCTTTGACAACGCCAACGACTCCGCCACTCGTGTTCGTCTCTTTCATTCTGTGTTTATTTTTTTTTATTCACTGAAGTGACGGATCACAACAGGAAGATTCTGTACCCCTCTCAGAGCTTAGGCCCTATGTGAGAGGTCCCGAATTAACCCTTTCTCGATTTAATACCATGCAGACGTTCTTACAAAAATCTTTCTCATTAGTAGGAATTTGTTAACGGGTAATTTATTGTGAAATTCTGAAAATCGATATCTGAAATTACGTTGCTAGACGACTATTGTGAGGAAGTATCTGCAGGTAAAATTTCATTCAATTTGGTTAAGTCGTTCATAAGATATTTCCCGAACAGAAAATTTGCTTTCTTTATTTATAATATAACAACTCGTCGTTGCTCATAAATGAAACCAGAGATAAGAAATTTTTGGAAACTATGATAATGTGAAAATCAACTGATCATTTTTTAATACATTTAATTCCATCTCAGTTTAGTAAATTCCCCGATTTCGTACGAGCATGTGCACAGATTTCGCTGGATTTTTCGTATGGCTGCTCACCCTGTCAGCATCACCAAACGATCAGCCAGTTTTTGCGTCAGCTTCTTTCGAGCACAGCTCGTTGGCAAATCGTGATCTCTTGGCCCGGATGGGGAGTGAAAAGAAAGAAGAAAAAATAGAACGTCCCGAGCGACGATCACGCCTTGTGTGTGTACACACACACACACACACACGAAACACACGCGCACACACACACACCTACAGAAAAAATCAACACGTTGACTGTATGTATACCGTGGAGAGCGGCGTGCGATGTGGGCAAGACGATCGCGCTTCCAAACATATGCTATTTCATCTCTCACTCTCAGTGTCTCTCTCGCTAGCCATCGCGTGTCGTCATCAGAGAATCAGTCCACGTTCAATGCCCATGCGCCACACGTGGTGGAGGATGCTCTTCGCCGACGCCGATAAGAACTGTCGTGTCGTTCCACTAACACCGGTCGCAGCGCTCGTAGCGCCACTGAGTGTGATTTAACATCATACAAAACAACAAATGATCGATCAGAAATTATTTTACAACATTTAAATAAACAATAAGGTGTATAAATCGCGTGATGGCTAATACAGGCAGCGCCTTAAAATAACCACAAACGAAAAACATGCAAAAGGTCCACGATGAGCATAAAAGAACAAACACGGGACAGAGCCGTGGAAAATCGACGACGAGCTGGCGAGGCTCCATGGATAAAAATATATAATAAACTGTGCTTTGTGAAACATACATACAATTTTGACGATGCCAAATGCCCAAAATGTAACTGTGAAAAAGATGTAACTGTTGACATGGTCTCGAAATCTTGATTTTTCTAATTTTTAGGTTATGACGTTGGTAAAGGTTATGTACGTTTCACAAAACGCAGTTTATTATATATTTTTATCCATGGAACCTCGGCAGCGAGTCGTCGATTTTCCACGGCTTATCCCGTGTTTGTTCTTCTATGCTTGAACAATTAAATTGTTTGTATCATTTTTGAAGAGTTCTTTTATTTTAGAAAGAGTTCTTTTAGGATCATTGTGAAATTGTTGCCCAAATTCGGTTAGTACCCAACAAATGTCGCCACACAGTTTACATGGAGCGAGCTTCTGTAATAATCCCACAACGTAATTCCTTCTTGTATTTATTATTACTCATTAGGTAATCAAGATTACCTCCATTTATTTTGATTGAGCGCATTTCATTTTTTTATTCTTATTTCATTACTGAAATTGTTTCTCTAACCCGCCTTCATGAAGGCTTGAGACAACCAGCTCGAGGAGTATTGGATCGGGTCAAGACGCTGACGTAAGATGGAGTAGGTGGCTGAGACGGGGGTGGCAAGTGCAATTGTGACAGGCGAAACACGTTAGCGCTCCCGTAATACGCGCACGCGTGTTCCCGTCGCTAACCTGCCGAATTTCCCCTGAGGAACGGCCGCCCGCTATCAATGGCAGCACCGTCGCAATTGCTGGAGCCAACATCGCATCGGTGTGCGAGGGAGCAAGCCCAATTGGCTCAAATCCCACGCGGGCACAAGGTGAAGAGGGGAGGAGGAAGTGGGCGGTGAGGATAAGGGGGAGGAACAGTGGGACTGGTAAGGGATCATGGACCATAGGCCGAGGTTAGACGCGCAGCTCGGGTTAAGATATTCGTAGCGCACATGTATTGAATAGTATGGCTGATAGAAATGAGGCACAAGTGCACGAATGCTGGAAGAGTTGAACAAACGCATTCCAAACGAAACAAATGCTGTTCGGAAGACTATACTGAAACAAATACAAAAAAATCAACAGGTAACTAACCAAAACCAGGCGGCTAAAAATGTCTTTAGCTATATCATGTATTTTCTACCTGTATGACTGGGGTCACGTCAGTGTCAGTTAAAAAAAATACTAAGAAACAAAATACTTTTTGCTTGTACAACGATACAATTTTCTCTAAATTATTTAAATACGGCAGTAGGAGTTCGTCTCAAATTATGACACTATTCGCTGAGTTCATCAACTAATTTCAATTTTTTAATAAATTGCCGTAAACATTAATTCCATCTATAGGAAGTGTAACGAATCCCTGTCGAAGAAACTAACACATTCGGCATCGTGTAAATACAATGTAGAAACGTGTTTATTATTATTTCCTATCTTCACCATTCACCGCCAGTATTCGAGCCATCTGCAACCGAAATAGAGCGAGCGGAATTTGAGAACTTCCCCCACAGTCAATAACGTATTCGACCCCCTAAACTTTCCCATCCCCCTCCCAACCCTCTTCCACTGGCCAGACTGACGGAATCAATCACAGCAACTCTATGAAGTTGTATGGCGGTGCTCGAGCATCAGCAAGCAACGTAGGCACGCCACCTATGCGTTCAGAAGATCTTAAATCTTGTTCTTTAATTTCGTCGGCTCGTCCGGAGACGCACGGTCCGAGCGATTACTTTTTTAGCTGACCACGACACACGGAATCCAACGCTGGGGGCCGGGTTGACCAATGGACATCACTACCGTCTGAGTCTAATGGTCAAGCCGGTCTCGACCCAACCTCCATAGACTGGCTAAAGTCTGGTTCGCACGATCGATAATGGGAATGTAAATTGGAGTTCGAAGAGAATGTAACTTCGTCCGGGTCTGACGCGCACATGCCAATTAAAGATTTAAATTAACACCCCACTTTTTAATTTCAAAACAACCCACAAACGAGTATGCTTTAATACAAAACAAAATGACATTTCAGATCATAAGATCGATCACGAAAAACAGGCTTAAAGAAAGTTGTTAAAACTAATTAAGTCTGCAGCATCCCCGTTCACAAATATTTTCTATGCTTCATTTTTTAATTAAAAAATCACTAGATGGCGCGCCAGATCGCTCAAGCCGACCACATATTATAAAGTACGGATCTGGATTGCTCCTCGGATCCAGACGAAACAGGCGGTAGTTTACATACACAGGAGTTCCGTCGGCGCCTCGGCCGATTTTCGTCGGTGTCCGTACATCACGTCACAGTTGGTCTGACGCGACAAAGCAAAGAACCGTTCGTGAAAGCAGAAGAAAAGCGCGAAAGAAAGATCGACGCAAGTCTTCTTAAAAAAAGGCTATTCCAAGTCAAGAAAAAGACTAGTACATTAAGAGATCAATCCAGTCGACGAAGGCGACTAAAAATAATTCACACAAGCAACAGACTGAATCGTGCTCCATCGTTAGAAACACGGCGCTCAAAATGCCTCGAGCTCACTGTTCATGCCACCGAATATGCATTCCTCCTGAAACGAGCACATAATTCTGGATCATAATGAAAGATAATCGACAAGGAATGAATCAGAAATTAAAAAGTGATCGGACGGATCTCACAAGACGCGCTCAAAGTGGCCCTCGTTTTCTTAGTAATCATAGGTGAAACCGGATCTCAGAAATTTAAAAGGAGTCATTCGACACCTCAAAGATCAAATGCGTTTATTAGGATTTAGGATTCGTAATATAAACACGGTTTAAAATATATAAAGTCAATTGTACCAATATATTGATGGTGATATCAAATACTGATGAATTTATATTACTAAATCGAGTTTGCCTACGGTGGCGCTGCAGTCGCCACAACGTCCGCGGCGGGAACAAGGTGAGAAAGCGAACGTACCTTCATGCATAATTCATACCTGTCCAACTTGGTCGAACAAAGCCGAGGCAAAAAGGCGGTGGCGGGAGCTCAACGTCTGCAGGCACAACAATATCGAGAGATGAAAAGGGACGAGAACGCTCTGCAGCGAAATCTAGCTTAGCCCAACTACCGGCCAATCGTGGCTCACCGATCGCCACTCCTTCTAACGTGATTTATTTATAAGATTTCCTATCCGACGAACAAGTATCCATAATTTGCGAGCAAAGTTTTAAAAATTATTTGAGCAGTTCAATGCATTTGAATAATTAATGGGCGTGTCATATAATCTCCTTAAGTCAAAGCCAAAATGTTGCAGGGTTTCTGGAATTATTTCATCCCGATTTCACGTAAACAAGTCCACGACTTGGGAAATGAAAGGAAACATGTGCTCGAACAGAGCTACTAAAAGTGATCGATATTTAGATGTCCGGTGATAGGATATCGCCAAGCCGCCAAAACTGTGCCTACTGTGATATACTGTGCCATTGTGCCTAAACACCATGAGGGGTACAGAACGCCTGTAGTACGGTTAGATTGACTACAGTTGATTGGAGAGAAAAAAATGGATACAGCGGTCGGTAGACAATATTTTTCTTATTGTAAAGTTTGTTAACAACATGCCAACTGAGATGCAAAAAAACAAGGTCATAATCATATCTAGTCGCTATGATACAAAGATATTAGACATATTTCGATTTTTAATCAACCGAAGTTGGATATTATCTTGATCCCCATCCTCAATCACAAAAGAAGGGGTGCGTCAACGAATTCGAGCTGTCGTCGATAAGAATGGCAAAGAAGTCGCTGTGATATTCTCAGCGGCGCCATTCGATATTTTGTCAGAGCCCCAAAAGAAACACGAGCAGGATAAAAAGGAATGGCGATAATCTCGATGTTCACAAAAAAATTGCAATATTAGAAATTGAAGAAATGGAATACACTGTAGATATGATGCAGGCAAATTTTTTCGTCAGACAAAATTCGTTATCATACGAGTCTAGGTCAAATAATGTCAATGTACTTATTTCTAATATTTATAAATAACGACAAATGCCGTTCTCTTTGCCCTAATATCGTGAAAAATATTTGATATGCCTTGACAAAAAGCCGAACAAACAAATGGTTGTTGGTCTATTCTACGTTATACTAATGAAGGCAAATGTGTTTCATTTATTAATACGAGTATCACAACAAAGCTGACAATGGGCAAACACACATAGCTTTCGTGTCAGTAGGAGAAGCTCCACAAAAACCAAGCGCGCGATAGCGCTTCTTGTTATCGGGGGCAGCATGGCCATCTACAGAGCTAACCGTAGCTCAAGGCTCAGATTGGAAGCCGGAAATTACAACTGCTATCACCTTCCACCGCGCATGCGCCGAAACACAATTTAAAATTACTGTGCAATAGGCTTCTGGCTATTTTATGAATAACCATGTCGCTGAATGGACATGGGGAAACCGAATTTTTACCCTCCTGAGACTCCAGCTTTAAAACTGAGCTTCCTGTAAAAACTATATATGTGCGTATAAAAATAATATATTTCTCGTAAATGAGGCCAGTTAAAAACAAACCGTGCAGTTAACTTTAAACATTTAATAAGTACAAATATAATTGAATCATGAAAATCTGGAGTTGTTCGCGAAAGTTAGACAAATTTGCTTGGTTCGGTGGAGATATTGCAGCATTTCTTTACATTGTGCTTTGCTTCGATGCCCGTTTTGACAGACTCAAGGTCACATGAGGATGTATAGCGGACAGCGCAACTGATTTCCAAAGCCGAGCGACTTCATGGTAACACGCAGTTAGAGCATAAAAGTTCAATTTGCTCACCTTTTATCGTGCAGTAATTGACATCGGGTGGTCAGTAAAATGCGAGGCATTTTGTGGCATGGTCCAGTCGATTACGATTTTACGATCGTGGTGGATATCGTCAACTCGACGAATCGAAATTCTCGATCAGGAATGTCAATTTCGGAAATATCGGGAAAGGACACAATATCCACTCATCACTTTTTTTTAAAACCAACTTCATCGAACCGCACATCAGAAGCAACATTGAAAACAAAAATTAAATATAAAATGAAATTAATTTATGCAACATAAGCATAGATAGAGCATAAACATAGATAGCCCGGGAACTTCATATTCTATCCAGTTAATGGTTCCCTTTGATGACGTTCCAGACAATCATTCGGTTTGTTGCAATTACTGAGAATATGGGCTCAATATGCTGACCTCTGGACAATTGTTCATTGAGTGTTTTTGTTCCCAGCGCTCATACCAATGATGAAATGAGACTAAGCGCCGCTAATGACGACAATTGTCACCTAGTTAATGACAAGATAAGCACCACTTAATGTTAAAACGCAGCGCCATAGCGGACGTCGAATGTTGCCGAACATACATGTATTGGGATTGTCTGTACTGATGCCCTCTGGTGATGGTTTCCACAGAAACTATTCGAGAACTATTATATTCAATAGCTGGCTTCAGGTGCAGCGCCAACAGAGGGGACAATTAAAACCAATTGTTGCGGGAATTGGGTGTCAGACCAAAGAACAAAAACAAGTGCCACCTAGTGATATTACGAAGCATAGTACCATCCACGGAGTGTTCTAACCAATATTTTGTTATTCAAAGGAAGTAGGGTAACCCAGTGACAGCAAATCGAAATTTTCCAGGAATTACCATCATGAGATTTTTTCTGATGGTAGTCGAGAGGGAGGAGATAATATTAGGTTGCGAATACGCTGCGTTCTCGACCAAGAGAGCAGCCTAGAGGATATGCGATCCTATAGAAGGGACGACGACATTTAAATTGATTTGAAAGTCAAAATTTACCCTTTCTAACGACGCGGAAGGGGTGTGAAAGCGATATGCCGCCGGGGCGCGTGACGGAAGCGAGTCGATAACAATGGCTATTTAATGTCATCTCACGGACCGGCGCCGGTATGGAAGGTACAAGCATATACGGCGCTCGTAACTCGACCTGAGACCCGAGGTGCATCAAAATCTCACTAAAACTATTTATGACACTAAGAAAATATATACATTTTTATAACTTTCGCTTTCAGAATTGTCCATTTACTCTTGAGCAGTCAATCATGTCCTTCAAGAAGTAGCTAGTCTTTATTTAGTGTGCCCATTTGTCAGATGGGAGAAATTCCAACTATCTGTAATATCTCAACATATTCTGGCGCAACCTGGCGAGAAAATGTTTGCTTAATTTGGCAAATTTAATTATGCGGTGATCATGTTTAAATAATCTATTAATTTGCATGCATCTTCAACACATCACCTTCAGACCATTTCATCCGAGAATGAACGACAAAAGAAAAATTAAATATTGTCACAATCAAGAAATAATAAAAATCGGGGCCAACTGCGTTTCACAATTTTGTTGCAGGTGGGGCCACTGGAGGATATGCGCGTTCCTCCTCCACCAGGGTGCGCGCGCGTCGCCCGCGGGGGGCTATCGGAATACACACGTATAGCCACTTAACACGTCGTCGGGCACGTCATGCATGTGCGGCTAAGCCTAATTGATAAACGATAATAAACCGAGCAAACGTTTTACAACGTCGCACTTACAAAATGTTATCTATAGATGGGGCTCGTGTTATAACGCATTACACATATGCAGCCCATATTCCCAAAAAATGGAACAGTTGAGCGCGCGCGGTGATTCGTGAAATTCTCCACCGGCGCTCCGGCGAACGGGTTGCCCTCTCTCTCTCCCCCCCCTCCCCCCCCCCATTCGTACAGTACTGTTGACACAGTGCGACAGAAAGTGCATGCATGTTTTCTGCGCGCTTTTAATAGGCCCGGGTCATGTTATTCGAATGCCGCAGCCGAGTTTTAACTGGTGCTAATTGATAGCGTGTGTAGACAATTATACGACGATTGCGCCAAAGCACTCCGGGATTAAATAAACCCTTTTTCGGAGCCGTGTTCTCCGCTACACCAAACCAAATCGCAAGCATACAACCAGATACAGAATATGTATATACCGAAATATTATTCTAGTCACAGTAACGAGAGAATAAATAAATATCGCGTTTTAATCGATGCCACTTTATGGAATCTTAAACTAATCTAAAATTATAATTTGTTGGACATCTTCCATGTGACAGCGAATTGGAACGCAAAGAATTCTATGTGACTATTTGAGGTACATGTTTATGGATGAAGAAAAATCATATAGACTTGCGTGACATAATCGAGCCACGGTTCGTACATAAACATAATTACATAAACGTCGAGTCCACCTGTTTTCCCGGAGCGCCATCTCTGAAAAAACACATTGACTTCGCCTCATCGGAAGACTGAAGGTGCTGATAGCTTGTATCAAAATGCACTCCATATTTGAACTATTTGAAAATCGTTTCCAAGCAACAGATACGCCTTAAAAGCAGAACTTTAATATTGAATAGTCAACTAATATTATGTCAGCAACATCGAATAGCACATTTTAAGATATTAAGAAAAGCTACCTTTTTCAAAGTGAAACATCATCACAAAACAAAGGAAACGTTACCTGGCAATTTGTTGATCGCCAATTGTATTACAAATCGGCAATGGAATTGCAATTTTGGCAACCGTTTCGCAGTTAGACGTGAAGTGAGCCCAAACACACGGTCAGACCAGCTCGATTGCCATTGGCTCACCATCGGCGTGTGCAGCTTAACTGGCACACAAGGCCTCCGGGCAATAAACCTAATACAATTAGAAATTTGGCGCTAGGGGCAATAATGTTTATGAGCCATTACATGTCACGGCGTTGACAATGTAAAAATATTCGCACAATTTTTGTCCCCAATAATCGCTCCCCTCGTCCCGACACCACCCAAGAAACATCTGCAAGCATCTGCTTATACCTCGAGAAATACATGCAGAAAAATGGGTCCAAAGCTGAAGCATTAGCCGGGAAACACCCACCGTTTGGATGACCCATGCATAACCCAGTGGGCGACCTTCGTTAATCACCGTAATTACACTGTAAAGGAAGGCGTCTTCGTTTCAGACGTCCTTTATATAGGATAATTGCTAATTCGTTCGATTTCTTTTAATGGGGTTCGATGGCAGGTTATACTAAATTTGAAGATGCCGTCCATGTATTGCGTATCTTATTTTAATACTATTCTAAAAACAAGACACAATCAGCCACCAACTGAAAATTAAATTAAAAAATTCAAACATTTTTTTAAAATGTATGTTTAATGAAAAAAACAGTGGCGTACGTACAATACATTTTCGGCAAAATGCACAATTCATTTACAACTAACTGTTCATATCCGTCCTACTGATGATGTCAATGAAATTGTTATTATTCCTATGAAGATAAAATTTAGATAACTTATTTTTTTGTACCCGTCTTGGTGCACTATGAACGTGAGGGACACATTCTCACCAGGATCGAATAATCGAGAACCCGCGCCGGGAATCGAACCCGGAACTGCCGAACCACAGTCAGTCAAAATTTACAAATACACTTGACTATATACTGGACCGACAGAGAAACAGAATTAATTATTAAAAAAGTTATCATTTGCATGCGCCTGACTACCACTGTGAAAGTTAATACCTTTTAATTACTTTACGTGGTGCGATGTAATTTTACATTATATAAAAACTATTTTGGTATTTACAATGTGCATGTAATTATGAGCTCAAGAAAATTGTCAATGAAATTGTTGTAACATTAAATTGTCAGCATATCATTAGCTCATCGATTGAAGCACACTACATGCATAATTTATGCTAATTATAGTCTGAATTTCGTTGGGCTCTTCGTTTGTCTTCGTCTAAACCGAGCTGAAACTCGAAATGATAGTAACTGTTGGTGTTTCGTGAACGAGAAGTCTTACGAGTGCGTTCTTGGTGAGAGCTCTCGTCTATGCATTATTAATTATTTCTTTATATATTTTAAAATTATAACCAAAATTTAGAAATATCCCGTGACGCCACCAGAGCTCTCACCTACGCCTCTAGGGAAGGTGACCAACACCTTCCCTAGTCCAGAGCAACTGCTGGACATCGAGAACGGACAACCGAAAAACGTCGCCGGAAAAACAAGAGTGACCAAAAAATGCCAGCTATACACGAATCACAAAATCACATCAAATTCATCCAGCCAAATTCTGTTTCGACCCGAGCGGCCACTGCTTAACACGGCACCAAAAATGGGTCGCGCCTCCCACCAGACCCGAACCCGACGACCCGTCAGCCCATATCCGGGCCAGCACCGCACGCTACTGCGTGACCGAAATGAAAATCAACAAATACAAATTGATTGAGGACGGGAGGAAGGAAGTTGGAACTCAAGGTGAATGGAGAGGATTGTGGGTGGGTTTAGGGGGGAGCATAAGGAAGGGAGGACCCGCATCGTCACCTTTAGGTCACCCCGCTATAGTCCGGTTAAGCACGTGTGGGGTCGGGTTCGACCAGAGCCGGCTCAGTTAACTTTCAAGACGGTCGGATGAAATACGTTTCCTTTCCAAGACATTGTGCGGCAGAACTACTAATGCTGGAGCCGGGCCGACAAGCAAGTGGCTACAGGGTGATTTGAAAAGACAGTTGACGATAGTCTTTTCACGATTTTTTCACAATCACTTTTGACGATAGTCAATTGCGTATTAAACAGAATAAATAAAAACAACGTTGTTTTCAATCAAACAACAAAATAAAAGTAGTGTTTTGAGAAAGGAATTCGCAATTTTAAAATATATTTTTTTTAATAACACCTCTAATGTTTCAGCCTTTTATCGAAAATTTAAAATATGTCTCTACAATTTGCGGACTGAATGGATAATGTACCCATAGTTCAACTGTTCTTGGACGGATAAATTTAAAAGATTAATTATCATTCTCGGGTTTCAAGGTAATCGCTCGTCGGAAATAGCATCCCGACGCCGTACACATGTCATTCAAACGCTGCATCGTGTACGTGCTAAATGGGATCAGGCGGGCGGTGTGTCAACACCATCACACGTCGAGAATGGCCGACGTCGGTCGGATAATTATTACTGCGGTCAGTCAGTTATGACAACACTCGGATAAGCCTGGCCGCGAAGCCCCGACGCCGATGAGTATTTGAGGAAGAGAGAGAGGACGCGGTTATCTCCGCACAGAATAAAACGGATGAAGGAGTTTGGGGGAAAGGGGAGGATGAAAGGACTTGCACTTGTCGACAACCATAGACCGCTCATACCACATAGCTCATGGCCACTGCACATCAAGAAATCATAAACAATAATACAAATAACAGGCAAAAACATTAGATTAAATTTATTTAAAGAATATGTTGTAGATACGAATCATTCTCTGTATATGGTTCACCATTGCAGCATCCATAAAAAAGGCTAAATTTCACAAGAATTTTAAATTTATAATTCAATCTAATCACAATATTTGAAACAATTCTTTCCCCAAACCCTATATAAAAATAGTGCATTTAGAAATAGTATTATTATCGTTATTATGACGACCATATTCAGTCTAGGGACGCCACTGTCTTTTTGCGGAAATTGCGGATAAATGTGATGGCCGAGATGAAACCCCTTTCTGGAATAACAGAAAAGGGGAGGGCTAATAAAGATGGTATTACTGCTATGGGGTTTAGGCAGGAGGTATGATGGTTAGGGGTACAGGCACTTTCCGTCATTCGGACAAAGCTGATACGGAGACAATGGACCAACGGGTGGATTTTGATTGGTTGTACGCGGACAGTACAGATTTATTGACAGAGCGTCACAATTCGTTATGATTAGCTCGGGTTGGAAAATTTTGATTTGATGAGGGAAGGTGTTTGCGTGATGGGAGAAAGGAGAGAATAGATGTTGATATTTGTATGACCGACCTTTCACTATGATACATTCGGTGTCCAACATACGATACGATTTTGTTAAAACTTAAAACCCTTTTTAACGCTTTCGAAACAATATTATTCGTTACAATTTTGTTTTGGGATTTACTGCAAAAGTCATTTTTGTTCTAGGTTCAATATTCACAGTAAAATTAAGTACTCAAACTTAAGTCATTCGCGTTGAACATTTCGCGCAAATGCGATTTTATTTTGCCCTTCACAGTAGTAGTACTAAAGTTTGGAACATTTCACAAGTCCACTGAATTTGAACATCGCATGTGACCATTTCTAGTCTGGAATTGGTCAATGGGCATATAAAGAACTAAGTAAACACAGTAGTTCTCAAGTGTAACATATCGAGAAAATATATATGAAACTACAAACATCGACATTTTGGCAGGGAAATAATGTTCGGCTGGTAGTGAAATGCTCCCATTATCCATATTTCCATTAATTGTTTTCATATCGTTGAGAGCTACCTGTAAATGGAACGATATTCAGAGCAGGAAGTGTCATACAAGTAGAGACGAAACGCAGGATATTGGAAATATGCAAATAAACACGAGTGTTTGACGAAGCCCTCCGGTTGCTCCCTACAGTTCCCACTAGCCGATAGATGTGTCGCCCCATCGCCGCTACAAAAATAACAAAACCGGAAATTCAAACATTAACCGGAAGTTTATGGCGGTCCAATATTGAACAAACCGTTCATCTTTGGTTAGCCAGGGAAGGAACGGTCAATCAAAAATATGAACGCAGCGCCTATCGACACAAATAAAAGAAGCCGTGAAACAAAGAATTAAATTTCAACAAATTAAAGCTCGTTACTATATCAAAATTGTACGATGCCCCCTTCTCCATAACAGATACTGTTGGATTGTGATGGCAAACCGAACATTTTCGTCGAATACTTTCCACTGTTGGTGGCGCGCATTCACATAGAAATGGTGACAAATTGTCATGATATCGAGATTTCCATTATTTAATTTTGACAAGATCGATATTTCGATTGCCAACGCATCTTTGGTGTGCGCCCATTGGCTATAAACCATGAAAATAAACCAAAAAATCATAAAAATTAAACGACAATGTCTACAAATTCGCCGATTACAAACTCATAACAGGATCAACATTTTTCTCCAGATGACCGTTAATGCCTCGACGGACGCCAACTGTTTATGCGGACGCGCCTGCGATGGCGCACGACAATCGTCCCGGCGATGATTTTGGACTCGCTTATACATAGATCTTTCGGAATCGATAAAGCTTTTCAGGAGTTGTTGCGGCTTTTTGGACATCTTCGCCTCGTACAATCGCGCGAATTATTTTATGGGCTCCACCCCACCAACCAAAAAAAAAAAAAAAAATAATGGAGCAGCAGGCACGTCACACGGAGAAAGGGGCGGAAGCGCGAAACAAGAGGAAATTACACACGGAACAAACGTTTGTGCGTGCTACTGTCAAAAGTGTCAAAATTAGAAAAAGAGAGAGAAGACAAAAAATAATAATAATTAATAGGCACGCATCATCGAAGCGGGAAACCTATTTGACCAATAATCGTCTCTTGAGACCCGAAATTTTACAGAGACTACCAATATGAATGTCTTAGACGCAGCCAAAGTCCCCCTGATGCTTTTCCTGGAATACCCTTGCTTCAAAGTGTACGACGTCTGACTCACTGAAATCGTCATTTTATAAAGTATTTTCTATTGCGAAACATGTAGTGCGTCAACCGATTACAGTATTAATTATATGGAAGCAAAACAGGACGTTACTAATGATGCGTGCGCCCCCACGTTTGTCTTTTTGTACTTAGTCCTTTTTTAGCCACATTTGTCTTTTAGTGCGTTGAGCGCGATGCGTATTTGACATAGGATATTATTTCAGAGAAAACCTGCTGGGATGTACAGAGATCTAATTCACTACTAGTTGGCGCGCTTGTTCACTGTCTACGAGTTTTGATGTACCGTAATCTCTGATAATTCGTTCAAATCGAAAAATTGCATTGAAAAATGTGGTATACATATACAAACGAGTACGTACATGGACTTGCGACCCCAAGTTTAAAGACGCTGTGCCGATGCTAGGTGGATGCACGGATCGGGTGTGTTTTGCGAGAAACTTTCGCTCTATTTATATATGTATACAAGTGAATTCACGTTTCGAGACTCGACGCGCCGGCATTCCGGGCAATAATTACAGAAATAATTTCTCCGTATTTGTCTATAGGGAATTTCCCGAGAATTATCTATCCGGTGTTGGCGCTACGGGAGACCGGGATACCGCCGCCCCCCTTCCACTCCACCGCATTGAAGGTGGAATTGCGCAGGGGGGTAGATGGGATGCTTATAGGGGGTGGGGACAGGGTGGTCGATCTCGGGGGCGAAGAAGAGAAAAGTTATTTAGCGCAGGGAAATGCGCAAACAATGGGTGCGAATAGGAAGCGACAAGACAAATGGTTGTCGACGAAAGAAACGCCGGGCGAAACTCCGACGGGGGAGATGCTAGTCTATGGAGTGGCGGAGGCAGGCATGGTCTACACCCTGGGCAGAAATGTTAAGTTCCCCCTCCCGTGCTACATCCAGATCTGCCGTTTGGATAGCATGACAGTTGCTATTTTAATTAGGACATCGTCTAAATTTAAATAAAAGTGACGCGCATAATAAAAATAAAAATGTAAGAATGACAAAATTGCCACCCCATATTCTAGACGAGTGTAACACCATTGAGTGACGATATAACATTTTTTGAGAACCTTGTACAAAAGAACTTTGACAAAAAGTTCAGGGATGGACGCCCACCTTAACACGAAAAGCTTCTACTTAATACAATTTTATAATGTTTATTTCAAAACTAACGAGGACTCCTGAGGACAAAAAAAACAGCCGAAATAATTCAGCACAGGGCAATTGCCCAAGTTCAGTCTAAAAATAAAAAATACAATGGGAGAGGGGGATGAAGAAGACGCAGAGAAACAAGCGCAATGGGGAGGAGGAGAAGGAGGAGTGCGAAGAAAGAGAAGAAAAAACTTTGGCGATTTATCGCTTGGTGTCGCTGTCGACGGTAAAAATCGCTCGGCGTTGAGAAAAGAAAAAGAGAGGAAAAAATGGCGACGTAACAGATGATGCCATTTTAAATCGTTCGTAACTGCGGCGAAAAGCGATTGGCGAACGTCATTCCCAACCCCACTTTTTCCAACTACCACCCCCATATTTCTCTCCAGAGCGATGTTCCGACGCTAGAAATAGGGGGACTAGAATACGAGAGGTAAGGGGGGAGATGAGGAGTAGGGGGCGGTATTTCTAATCACTGTCACTAACTCCACCAGGATATCTGCCACCAACCTCCCTCCGTCCCTCGCTTCTTCATTATTAGGGGTAGATCACCGTGGCGAAAAATGGGATGGAAAAGGGGGAACGAATTAACCCCCCCTCTTTTAGTTAGCGATTTATGCAAATGAGGAAACGAATTGTGAGTGAGAATGAGGGGTGTTTGAAGACTTGAAAGGGTTGGGTTAGATGGATGGGTAATAGAGGAGGGGATGGTAAGGGGTGTGTTGGGCGTGAACCGAATCAAGAAAACGCGTTCCTATTAATGACAGAAAAGAACAATTTTTTTCACCGATAATAATAAGAGCGGTGATGACGGTTGCAGAAGGAGGAGGAGGGGGGGGAAGCTCTGCTCATTGTGAAAATGTCGATAGTTTTTTATTGAAGGTTGAGTTATATGCGTAGCGTAAACTGATATTTACTGTTGATCTCTCCAATGCAGAGAAAACATATCTACATACTACTGCTGTATAATGCATGGCACCAATAACTTAGTAGATTAATATTCCCGGATAAGAAATCAGATGATGTTCCGAGGTGCTGGTCAATTCCCTGCCCGGTTAAAAGTCAATTGATCGTAATATTAAAATTGGAATTGGTAGGTAGAAGATAGCTTCGTATTTACAATATTATTTTCTTGAAATATCGCAACTATTTTGGCAGGGTTATTCAAGCTACAGAGTATAAATTAAAACGGCGAGGAACAGGACTACAATTAGTCCTATTCACTTTTGGTGACTGGTGTGCTTGCAAAACTAGCAATACACGGAAGTATTGCGGGGAAACCTACTAGTTAAAATTCGTTGGTAGCCTTCCAGTTAATATTTGTTCTATTATCCAAGACTACGCAAACATGGTAGAGAATGCTCAAAAGAAAGCCTGCGGACAATCGATCATTTGAATCAATCCTTAAGGATTATGAGTACAGAAGTGCAAGAGTATTTTAAAAGGGAAAGATAGGAAAGCAAAAAATGTGGGGCAGCGTGCAACAATTCGTTATTACATGCAGGCGTTTGCCTCCTCGTTGCTCACACAAACGAGATGTCGTGGGTTCGTTAACACTGACTTCATCCACTGTACAAATTGTCGTTGTCTTGCTAGTCGTCGGTAGCCAATATTCTTTTCAATTTTACGAAGTCTAGGTCTAACTGGTGCCAAGTGAGCAGCAGAACACGGTACAAGGTAGGTGTCCAAAAACCACGAATGGTCTCCATGCAGAAGTCAAAATTTCTGAACGGTTATCTAAATTAGATGACATTGTGATGCCAAGAAGACAGGATGCAATCGCGCAGTGTATCTTGCTGATGACCAACGTTTGAGAACCACCGTCTCAGGAAATTATCCGACTGACTAATTTATGACAAATGACTTTCCCCAGCCATGTTCTCTTAATGCGAATTTCGTTTTTCCGGGTTCGCTCAGATATTGGCGCAATTGGAGATGGGGGAGCGAGACACAGATCCAGGAAGGTGGAGGGATGAGGTGTGTAAGGAGGCGGTTAGGGAGAAATGGCCTGACGTTAATTGTACACAATATTAGAGAAACTCATTAAGCGACTGTACACGCGTCGTGCCAGCACATTTTACGCAGACGGGGAGCAAACTCCCCAATACCTATGGAGAGATGCTTAGCAATTATACTCGGTGCATTTCATTAGGTGAATAATACGATGCACTCGCTTCTCCAGTGCTCGGTACCCGTTTGCATTATTAATTAATAGAAAGGAATCACATATTTCTATATAAACTACCGGTATATATGTGAACAGGCGACGGCGCATGCGCGAATTATGGGGGGGGTGGGGGTAACGATTACGAGCCATACGTTACGATATGTCGTCATTTGCCCTAACAAAGAGAATTTACAGAGACCACCAAATATAAATAATTATATGGATTCCAAAATTGCTGTTAAATATTGATTTTTTGTAATGTTCTATTTGCACCGACATGAATAAATTATTACATTATGTCGATTCTACATAAACCTATGTAGTGCCCATTCAAACATATCTCGGCAATGACAGACATGCCAAAACATATTGAAACAAATTCGTAATTTAAATGATATTTAGAATTAAAACATATTCAAATTAAATTCATCAATAAATAAATAAACAATTTTTATTTGTAGAAAGTTTGTGTGACAGATCCGTGTTAATTTATAAACGGCACCAGAAAACGCAAATACTTAATGTCCATACAGATTCATATTCATTCCTGCATTCAAAATAAATGAAACCCATATGTTTAATTTTTGTTGATGCGAACACATTTGTGAACGAGAAATAAAAAATAAATGAGCATGTTTTTTTGCATGTCTGTGGTGGAGATGAACAGAATGTAGAAATAATGCGACCACATTTCTAATCATGCAAACGCAATTCTAATATTATAGATTTTGGTCCCTAATTTGAATAAAACATTACGACTGGGATGAAATTGAATTAACGATTCACATTTTCGTCAGCGGTTTTTTTCCTCAACCAAACCAGCACAATACGCAATTTGGATAAAACATGAACATTTCAGCTAAATATTTAATTAGCCGTCAATCCAATTAATTTTTTGACTCGCTCTCTCGTACTCATACGTCACAACTTGCCTAATCTGTTTATCAGATTTATCGAATTTTTGTGTTTGGAATTTCACAAGCGAACTCCATTAAAAGCAACGCTATCGACTGATTGGCAAAATCAGCTCCGTGCACAACTGCTTTGCTCAAGCGCCATCTATCGAGCACAGCAGTAAATATTTTTTTAAAATATCAAATTCATATTAATCTCTCAATTTCAATTTCCTTTTCAAACCGTACCAAAAAATAATGTTAAAAAATGGCTCATAAACGAAGCAAGTATAACGAAAATAAATTTTTTATTTTGATATAACTAACGACAGTACACAACTCGAACACTGTCGTTTCTCTGGGAATTTAGCCGGTCCTGGATAGCTTGAATCAATCAAATTAAAAACAAAAAACGGGGATAAATTGAAGATGAAGCGGTGGCGGAATTTGAAGGATAAGGTTTGTCCGGTGTTCCCCAGGTGTGATTGATATACATACTGTAACTCAGTTGATTCGTTTTCTTATTGGCGAGCCAATGTGACGCTCGCGGCGGCCTCCAAAGTGATACCAGACGGTGTCGCAGAGCATCTCCCACGTAAAAATGCGATACTCTTTAACCGATTTTCCATTGGTCCGTCGAACTTAAACCGAAACGTTCCTTTAACGTCAGGAAATAATTTTCTCTATACCAAATGCCGATCGGCCATTTCAATCGAACCCCCTCTTTTGAGCATTGCTGGAAAATTACGTAATTTAATTCCCGTGCTCGTTCACTTTTGCTTACACATTTTTTAACATATTTTTCGTGTGTGATTCGTGTGTGGAAAAAAGTCGATTGAAAATTGTAGTAGCCATCACTCGATTCATATAGCTTATTCTTACTTCTAGTAAAACTTGTGTTTTCTCAATTCAAACACAGAAACCGACTTACACAACTCTGGCTTTCACCTCTTCAATTGAAACCTAACTGCCCCAATATGGTGCTGCGACGTCACAGCCAATGGCTATCGGTTGCTTCGCAGCCATGACGCAATTTAAATTTGTTTTGATAATTGAATGCCTGTCCCTCAATGTAGTGTCGTTCTGGTGTAGAAGCGACCCAATTGATAGACGCAGTCGGATGAGCACAAAGGCGTCTTGTGTGCTCGCGCCATGGCAACAACGCCTCGGCATTCCACCCCCTCCTCCTTCATCACTCCCACACTCACCCCCCAACCCACTGTACCCGGGCGACAAAGAGTGTAATCGAATTAACATTGTTTAGAAAATTCGTCGTTTCATCGCAAAATCGATACACCCAGATCGAAACGCGCGCGCGTTTCATGACACCGACTACACAACTAATGACTAATGACAATCTCCGCACAATTATTGTTCTCCCCGAGGCATGTACACTATCCAGATCTTGAATGCAGCGAGCGAGCGAGCCCATCCTTTAAATATGCATCACGGATTTCGATCCCCACAAAAAAAACTTGTTATTCGTCAGACGTTCATCAATGCCGACACGAGAACAATTGTTCTATTGCAATATTCCAGTTCAACAAGGAGGGGGAATAACCAGCAAAAGAAGTTAAACTTCTTTTCAGGGTTTGGTGTTGACAGTTGTTCTCAATTGTTCAAAATCTGGACCAAATTACAAAATGCGATTCAAACTCACCACCTAAATGAATGAGGAATTAGTGATGGAGATACACAAAACAATTCGCCAGCAATTGATCGTTTATTTTCAGGAACTGTTAACGATGAGAATCTTATGAAATTTTTAATCGGAATTTGTTTGGACAACCAAAAGGAACGAGCCTGTTCAACAAACGGGAATTTTTTTTACTGCAATACGCATGAAAGAATGGCAAAACAAAGTATGGAAATGATATGTCCAATAAATATAATACCTATATATAAATTTCTATTTCCTATTTTTCGACCTGTATTGTTTTGAAATACAGCACAGCTCGGACTTCATGTAAGAGTTCACATATTTTAACTCTTGAAATTCGAGGATTTATGATAACCATCTACTTTTCTAATGATATTAAGGTTCCTTCGAATTTCAGTAGACATAGTGTCTGCAATGTTTGCAATGTATGTATCGCTGTTCACAAACATTGCACAAGACACATGAAAAATGATGAGTTTTTGTTCGTCTGCTCCTCTTTTTATTTTACTTTTTATAAATAGAAACAGTCGTCACAACGCAACAAACAAGTTGTACGCTCTTCACAAAAGCCGGAGACGTTAATGGCATATGTAGGCCACGGCAAGTGCCGCTCTCCAGCCAGACAAGATTCTTCGATCCGTTACGCTCTAGAAACAGCTATGGAACAACAACACTAAGCACCAGCTTTCGACGGGTCAGCAGGGGCACAAGCCCTGGACAGTGACCACACAATCAGAAAGGAACTATTTTAATTATTTATCACTTAAATCGAACAACAATTTTCCAGATTACATTGACATATTTTATTTAATAGTAGTAAACGTGAAAAAGGGCAACAGAAAATGGTCGATAAGACTGCATGATTATCTTAACAGGTGAAAGCATTTGAGCGTGTCACCTTCTACCAATATTGACATGAAACCATTTGGTTCAACTTAAAAAACGTGAATAGAAAAATTAAATTAAAACTAAGTCTCAGGTGGCGACGACAGGTGCAATTTTTATTGACAGCCCGGGGCGCAGTTACCGATTCCCCCGGACCAGGGCGACTACAATCACTACGACACATCAGAGACAGCGTCGGCAGAGGCAGCTCTATTGGCACTCCGACCCCGACAACAACAGCCGGCAGACAAATCTGCATCGCCGGGGCCCGCTCGACGCGATTGAAGGGTCTCGACGCGATTCGCCATCGCACCCCCACCCCCACCCCACCCCCTACTCTGAATTATGTACAAGTAAGTGTTGCTCACTCTCTCTCTCTCTTCTCTCGGTCTCTCTCGTTCGCAAATAGCCTACTACTACTACTCGTGAGGACGTATCGCGAATGCAAATCTGTTTTTCTTTTTTCCGCGCGTATATACTGTATACAGGAGAAAAAAATCCATGTTTATCACTGGTGCCGGAGCACACGTCCTATCATTATTCATGATGTATTGCGCGCTTCAAACCTTCGCCTCACGTGCGGAAAATCCAACCAATGGCCACCCTCTCCTCTCCATTCCGTCCGCCATTCCTTCCACCCCTTCTAGGCCATTATACCGTTTCATACATCAGACGTAAACAACGTTGGCATAGGTACATGTACACTGCATACATCAGATACAAACGCTTCTAGAGAATGATGCTTTTTGGATTGAGTGTGACGAAAGTTTGACAGAACTTCACCATTGACATCCGTTGATAGGTAGATTTCAGTTAACGAAAAAAATGAAGTAAAGAAAAAACATTTGATGTCCAGCTTGAATTTGAAATAATATGTTGAACAAGAAATTTAATAAATATCGACAGTGGGACACTGGATATGTTTAGAATGAAGCTATTGTTCGAAGTCTTGTGCTTTGTGTCGATGAAAATAAGTCATCATTCAAATAATGTTAACATTAAGAATAGACACCGAGAGGTATCGAGCGGTCGAGAGGATAGCGTATTTTACTCGTGACCCGTAATCACGGTTTCGATTCCAGTCGAAATCTTCGGAATTTTTCGGGCGAGAGAAATTCCTTCACACGCCTTTTTTCGGAATAGAAGTAAAATCATGACCCGTACCTGTTCAATATCGGGACGTTAAAGATCTCTTTCTTAGACAGCCGAGTTTAAGAAAAATATCCAGCTCGCCCACCTGGGGAGGGGTTTATAAGATGTTAAATCAACGGTGAACCTCCTTAACAAACATTTAAAAAATAATAGATACCAATGTGTATCTATGGGAAACTCGAAAAAGCATTTTTACCTGGTATAAACTCCAAACGACATTTGGCTCTGATGACAATTGGCAATTTAAATTTTGTTAATTAAGCTGACAGTTAAAACAGTTATGAGAGATAAACTGATCTTTGAACCTGCGACTGCCCTCACAAGTAGATTATGAAACAGTCAATCCTACCCCAAAATACGTAGATTAAATTGCAAAACACACTAATTAAACCCAACAAACAGATAACTGATTTATAATTCTATTATCCGCGTTCAGGTCGCAATTTCACCAATTACAGCTAACAAAATTAAAATCACCGTCCGCGTAAATAATCCCGCATATTCTCTCGCCATCATGCCACCAATCACCCAACACAAGTCCCGGTTATTCATCGGCCGATGACCGCGGATCGCATGCGGCGATTATAGACGACAACGGCGGCAACGCCCCGTCAATCCAACGAGCGAACGGTGACTGAAAGGGGTTAACCACGAATAGCCCAAGCCAAACGTTCTGGTCAACCCGAGGCGAATCCCCAGGTAGGCCTATACACGAATGTACGGCGTCACGTTCGGTCACATGTTATCCGTACACCCGTATAGGTTGTTAGCCCGTTATCGACTCCATATATAAGTGTGCAAACGGTCATATGGTGCGCGTATAATAATAATAATAATAATATTCACGCCGCTCGCTCCTCGTCATGGAGATAGCGCAACGGGTGTCGATCCCGAGAGGCGTCCCCGAAATGACACTACATTACTCTAATTAAAACTAATTTGGTAAACCCGATGGCGGCGCTGGCGAGCTGGCGGATCCCCCGAGCGGACGGGGATTTGTCTGCGCCCGACCGTTGAAACGGGCGAAACGCCTCTAACTAACGCCATCCTTCTCAGACCCCGAGCACACCTTAAATATATTCTAGAAAGTAAGCGCTTTTCGCACGCGTTTAGAAGGAATACAGCGCTACATCTTGCGGGAATTCGTTGCAGTTTATGCGGCGTGAGCGTAGTTTACGATGACCAGGCTTTCACAAATCGCCCGCTTGAAGCTCAACTTTTGAGACGAGGTGGGGTTGTTCGAACGCATTTTTTTTTGTCCAATCAACTGCAGTCAACCGCACTACAGGCGTTACGTCCCCTCATGGTGCTCAGGCACTATGCGAGGGGAACGACCAGTACCCCGGGATCGAAATTTTCGAGACCCCGCGCCGGGAATCGAACCCGGGACCGCCGAGCCACAGTCAGTCGCTAAACCAACTGGGCTACGACTATCCAACAGTATCGATCAAATGTGTACCGATTTGGTTTCAAGAGGATGCATAGAGCTAAGCCGTACATTTAAATGTTAAATATTCTCTCTCGTAACGTCACATTTCAGTCCCGCGGTCTCCAAATCGATTGGGTCGTGACTTTGAAAAGCCGGTTTGTTTGATACGAAACAAAAATATGAGCGGAAACGACGAGCCATTTTAAAATATATATTTTTTAGATTTTAGTGCCCAGGACCATACAACTACATGATAATGGAGACTACTACCTGTTATGACGTCACAGGTCATGGTGGTCTCAGGCGGAGAACAAGGCCCGCCACTCGACCGTATGCGCACGTTCGCCACCGACCGGATCTCGAGGGCCAGCCCATCCGTCCTCATTTATGACAGGCCACGCGAGACCTCTCTCTCTCTCGCAGTCGGAAGCATCATCAGGTCTGTTCGAACGTAGAGGCAGAGTCGGAACGCGCGTAAGTGCGCGCGCCGGATCCGGCGAAAAAGGATTTTTAGTAAACCGCATATAGAAAAGGGTTTCAGTGAGACGCTACGTTTACGTAAACGCGTGATTCGTCATGTGCTTGGAGTATGTGACGTTGACTCACGCCTTTTTGAACTTACTATTTAAGGTGGGACATTTTCGGATCAGTTTCCTCGATCAAGTTTGGCAAGGGTTCCGATTATCACACTTTTTCTTACCTATTGAAATAAAGAAAAAGTTAAAAAAAATATATTAGCACACTGAAATACCGATTAGCAAACCCATGTCTATAACCCAAAACTTTACATGAATATCAACAGCCACAACGTAAAAGCAAGCGCTTCACTGTACAGTAATTAAAACAAAATATCTATACATAACGTGGCATAAGTCATAATTATATGCAAAGAAGAAAAGAAAAATTGATATAGATCCAGGTTCGTAAATTTTGTGGGCCTCATTTTTAAACCAACGGCTGTGATCTAGTTACTTTTGCTTTGAAATAAATGAGCAATATAGAAAAGGCCAAGCTAAAAATCAATAAACTACATTTGTATTTGAACTGTGCTCGCAATCGTATTTTGGGATAAACATTAAGTAACGTTGATTAAATAATACATCAGAAATATATTGTATACGTTCGTTGTTGCAAAAATATAAATGAAAAAGACAAAGAAAAAGATTTCTGCTGTGCAAGTAAAATAGGCGATATGAAAACAAAACATCCAATGCGCGGATTCAACAAAGTGAGACCTCATTCATTCAATCACTAACATTGTGAAAAACCACTTTCAATTGCAATATAAAGGGTGATACCATACAAATGAGCTCTGTTTCAAAACAACATTTGCTTTCTAACAACATTTGCCGTTTCATTCCGTGAACTCACGATTTCGCTTGCCATATTCAATACCCGCTCGGAAATAAACAAATTTGTCGTATTTTCGAAGTGCGTGCTCACGCAGATGAGTTTGGAATTTGATTTGTGCAGAATCGTACTTCAAGCAAGTGTCGCCCTGCCTATGTAGAACAACAACGATACGGGTTCACCACGAAATGAGCGCAGAATGAATGTGGGGCCCCTTGAACAGGACATAAAAGTATTAGTAGCTGGTGCGCCTGCACATCGCAGGTACTCCGGGGTCTCCATACTTTGTAAACTCGTGGTGCAAATGTCCCCCGTCAAGCACCGGCGCGTCGCGACAAAAGAATTTGCGTAGACGTTAACAATTTTGTCGAAATATATTTCAGAATAAATAAAGCGAGCTGCTTCTGAGATCACTTGTGTGTGGATGGTTCTTATTATTTTCATAAAGGCTGGATGAAGAGAGATCAATTCACTATCCCGAGACCAAAGAACATAACATGGAAATAAAAAATCATAGCCTGCCTAGAAGATGGGATTTCATTTTCCTTCAAAAATAGTTAAATAAAAAAACAATGACTTTGACCAAGTCAATAATCCGTATACATGGATCCGTATACATACAAATAATATATATAATAACAATTGTACTTTCTGTGACAGCAGGCCGTAACCAACAGAGGGCGCCAAATCTCAGATCAAAGAAAGATTCGCTTAATTGGTACAATATTTTTTAAGATTATATAGGTCCAGATTGCCCAACATGATTTCCCAAACTTCACCATAAAATATTATTTTAATGATATAGCAAAACTTTATTTTATGCAAGTTTGTGACAATTGAGATGGATCGTGCAAAATATTCTCCGCATGGTGGTGTGACGACATAAACTGTTAATTGATAGAGACTTAATTCTGTGCAGTGCAAGCCGGAAGAGAACACCCCAAACCCATCTCCTGTCCGACGCTCAACGCAATAAGTGAAACGGACAACCCGATTATATCCTGGGGTGAGGATCGGCACTTAATTTATTTTGTGTGGAATCCCTGCGCTGCGGGAGATCCATTAACAGTGGTCTGCAGCCAATATATGGGCTGGCCACTGATCTCGAATTTATGTGACGTCAGCGACCAAAGTGACAGTGCTGCACAGCAAGTGAACAACTACGAGTGGAGTTTTAAAAAATCGTTGCTAAAATTCGGCGACGCTGTGAAGCACTTATACTGTATACGAGTATACTTTTTTCATAGAGCGATGTTACAGTTTTTGGAGAGGATGGTTCAAAGAAATTAATTTTCTGCGACAACTTCTAAGACGGCAACCAGAGAATGTCTTCAGAAATGGTCCAATAACGAATGCTTTCGAGCTGGAGCGAAAAACGACGTGGCAGACGCGTATAAGACCATTATTAATTTCTCGCTTTTTTTAAAGGTAAAAAAATATTAATTAAGAGTTTGTTGCCACACTCCGGCAAAGTTAAAAGAAAAGTCTTAACTTTAATGTTTTTTCACATTTCGCAAGATAAAATTAGGTAGGTGGAATCTCAATTGCAGCAGATTCTTCAAATGAGTTCCCCTACGATGCTAAAATATGGTACACAACGTCGACTGAAAGATGTACTGGTTACAAATCACTTGAACAAATGGTGTCCCGGAAATTCGAAACTAGAACGGCGAGTCACCCTCAAATGGATTTATCCCACGCCCCCCAAACGGATGGGCGCAAACCGATGGCTCAAAGAAGGAGACGCTTCAAGAGTTTGGAAGGTGCGTGTGTGGGTGGGGGGGATGGGGAAGGGGGGGTCATAGCGGTCGAGGCGGTGCAAGGAGCCACTTAACCCCCACGAGCTGTGCGCGAGTTCTCACTCCCCCCCCCCTCCACCGCCCATCAACCCCACCCCAACCGTCACGGCCGCCCAGTTGATGGACGGACCGGCGGCGACCAGGACAATTGCTCAAATTCAATTTGCCGTCGACAATCAGTGACCGTCCACATTTCGAAGTCTCGCGCGGCGCTCGAGACGTCCCATCATTGTATTGAGGATGAAGCGTGTGGTACAGGGTGCCACAGACGTAATCGGCAACAGAAGGGCATAAATTATAACGTCTTTTTTCGTCCGGCCTGTCTCGGGCACAACCCCCATTTTTATTATATAAGTCACGATCACTAGCCTTCTTAATTAGTTTTGATAGGAATTAAATTTGACGCTTGACACAGGACAACAGAAAGAAAAATGCCTTGCATTAAGAATATCTTTTAATTACAATTAAATCGCCACTGGCTCACCTAAATGGACATTTCGCAATACCGTTCTTTTTTATTTTGTGGTGGCAATTTTAAAAAAACGTAGTCGGTGTGAATGGCCCCCAAGCCCCCCCCCCCTCAAGTACTCATCCTTTATAGTCAATCCCTAATTCATGTTCCAACAATCTGCCGTATCAGCCAAGTAGTGCGCGCCTCCCTCTTAATCCAACTACAGTTGCTCATGGAGTGGCGGCTCCCTCGCAGAAATGACTCATTTCTTTTCGATCCACGAAACGTTGGGGAAGAGAGAAAAAATAAAAGCCTCCCGTCGCGAGCCAGTCTCTCGCTCTACGACCAGGATCGAATCTCACCGGGTTTCATCTCGCCGCCACACCCAAAAATAAATTCCCAGTCATTCCAAATGCTAGTCACATCATTCTGCAGCGCCTGACGACCAGCATCCCTGCTAAGCATGAGCGCATAATGTTAAGAGGGTTGCGCTCGCTTGCTTAGAAGCTCCCCCCGTTAGTTTGCATCACGTACATGCACCGCAATGCTGCACCACAATTTCATCGTCAGTTTTGGGGGAAATAGGTACAAAATGAAGATATATAAATACACTGTGATACTCTGTAATCCTACCACAAAAATTACAAGCATCGCCTTAAAATATTTTCAGTATCGTAGAATTGCAACTACAAAGAAATATGTCCAAGGATAGTAGACGCTACTTATTTGTCGGTATTGGATATGTTTGGCTTTTAAACAGTGTACGACTCGTCGTTTGCCCAGTTGGTTTAGCGACTGACTGTGGCTCGGCGGTCCCGGGTTCGATTCCCGGCGCGGGCTCTCGAAAATTTTGA
>JAQGBY010000337.1:0-48729 GCA_034698785.1 Mycogona germanica | reverse complement strand
CTTCCGGTCTCTGGAGGCGGACTCGCTGCCGGAGCGCCAGTCCGCTCCACTTTTGTTCAGTCGCGAATGGCGCGTTCCGTAATTCGCGGTGCTCCGCCACGTCGGCATCGCTCTCGCGTCAGAGAGACGCGATTGGCGCGACGTCGCTCCCCCGCTCCCCCTCGTGTCGTCGGCCACAATTAAAAACGTCACTTTCAACTGTCGTTTAACGAGGCCGCCACCATAGAGCGACACGAGAGATCGAGAGACAGAGCGAGTTCGGCCGTCAGCCGTATTTTCGGCGCCCGCTTTAATTGCCGATGTATCTGGCGGCAGGCAGCATCACGCCCCACCACCCCTCACCCACCCCCTGTAAATAAAACGAGGATTTGATCGACGATGTCACGCATATCCGATCTGCAACAATGAACGCCATTGTTAACGAGCACTTGTTCTCCAGCGCCGATGTACACAACCCGTTAGTGCCATTTTCGCGCGCGCCAAACATTTTTTTCCCTTCTCGCCGCCACATCCCCTACGACACACACGCACTTGTCAATTTGCGCATCGCCATCGGGGAACCAGAGATATAGTTAAGTATGCATGTTGAGGGGTCCCCAGCTTTTTGACCGCGTCGATGTCCAGTAATTAAACCGCGAAACCCGACGGACACAACGGGTTAAGAGGTTTAGTTCGAAGGGGCGACACACACAAGCGATAGATAGACCACGTCTGATCCTTTTAATGTTATCGATTGTAATTGATACTCATTGTTCGATAGAAATTTCGCAGTAAATTTGATCTTAATAAAAAAAACTAAAATTATAAGAGAAGCTTTAACGCCATCATAGCTTTTGATCATAATTTCTACAGATTAATTAAAAAAATAGTGCCCAAGCACCGAGAGGGGTACAGAAACTCCTGTTGTGATATATACACTACGGTGAATTTAAAAAGAAAAGCTCATGGAATTTCCAAGTTCACAAATAATATTTTTAAAATTATTTAATTATCAAATCTAAATATGCATTGTGTATTTTGAATGTGACTTCTGAAATAATCAGGAAACTATTTACATTCGAATTCAACTAAAGAAGAAAGAAGAAAGGCACCGTGAGGCAACTAAATTGGGTCCCTTTTTTAGAAAACGAATAAGTCAGCCGAAAATAACCGGATTGTTATGAAATATGGTCATAATTAAGATAACTGTATCACACTTCCAATCCCAAGACTGAAATTTAAATTATCAGACTGATGCTATATATTTTGTAAACTGCAGTCTGGTTGAAGTTTCACGACGTTAAATAATCTCGGTTTGTTCTATCTTTCGCTAAAGATTCTTCAATTTGCCTAAAATCCATCCTTTGTTTGGAAACTCGATAAGACGTCATTATGCGTCATGAAGTAATGAGAAATTTGAGTCGTGACATTCGAAGGGTGAGACAGTTATCTTAATTATGTCCAAATTTCATAACAATCTGGTTGTTTTTGGCCTACTTATTAAATATCTAGAACAGCCCATTTTAGTTGCAACATCCTTGTTGCTTGTATTAGGTATTTTCTCTTAAAATGAACTGAATCTAATCCTTACTCTGACTTAATGTGCGAGATAATAATTTTGAATCAGAGTCCAGAATCCAGAATCCAGAGTTTTGATTTGATTATCTGAAGAGTCAGTTTTGGGAAAATGTGATTTGTGTGTCAGTTGATTGTACATTCCCGTTTACGGGAAACTTATTATACATGTAGCTATGATCTTTGACCTTTCATCAATATGGCTGCCCCCATGAGCCACCCATTTTGCTCGCGCGCGTTCATTAAACGCGTCGACTTGGGTACGTGAATCGATATTAGAGAACGCATTTAATCGACCACAATTGCTGCTACCAATTCCTACACTGCCATAATATAATACGATGACCGAATAAACGCGCAGATTAAATTTCCAGGGAGAGTGGGGGTGAACTCAAGGGGAGAGGGAGAGGTGAATCGGGGCAATGAAAATACCGACGTTTGTATGCAAGTTTTGGCCTAGCAGAGTCCAGGAGGCACAGTCAAAGGACAATTCTGACGGGCTTCGTGTTACAGTAATGCCATTACTGATTTAATAAGTTTAATCGAAACCGAATATACTTTATTTTGGCTTAGTTACGCACCTTTGACAGATTGCCCCATCATTCATTAAAATTACGAGCTTGGATAAAAGCGAAAGTAGAAAATGTCGAACAAACAAATTTAGAAACTAGTGTCTCCTTGTTTTTGTGCATACGTTTACATATGATGTGGTAAATTGAAGAATAATTGTTAAATTGTTAACAAAGTACGAATTGAATTTTAATTTTTGATGAAGTACTGTAGAGGAAATGATATCCGCAATTTCTGGAAATATGCCACAGAGCGTCTGCTCTTCACATTCTCAACGAAGCAAATACTAACAAATGCAATTGGAGGAAATACTCTGTACAAATACGTTGGAAGTCAGTCGCGACTTTTCGCCCAACAAATCATTTTGCAGTAAATGTTGCGCGGAATAATTCCGACCGTTATTTGCGCTATTTGCTGCAGCGCCTAATGATGGCACATTCTGTTGTTCGTGGCAGGCCTAATGGATCCGTGGCATGGGACGATCCTTGATTCGAATGTTACGTACAGTTAGTCCGCACTCGTGCGTGGCTGGAACACCACAGTTAAAGAACGTCTGCCGACCTCATGTCATTCGTGGTCTCCGTAAGATTCCGTTAAGATTTTCATAAAATAACATTGCAAACTTTGTCAAAGGAGTGAGGTTAGTTTTTAAACCCCAGTTTTATCAACCCTGTCTCCGACAAGTTCTCCTTGGTCACATGGCGGATCAGTGTGACCAAATCCGTTCACAAATCTGGGGGTTTGACGGAAGCTGCTGCGGCCACTGCCGCGCCGTCTACAAATTAATTCGACCTAATTACTGGAACCTCGCCGGACACGCAGAGCCTCACCAATTAAGTAATTGTCGCAGTGACTACAGCGAGTTTCCTCGCATACCGAAATCCGGATTGCATGTAGAATATTCCTTGGTGCCAGAGAGTCATTTGACGCATAACGGTTTACCGGTAACCTACGTCAGGTAAAGTCTACCAAGTCAGTCTGAATTTTTAGTTTTGTCCGCAAACTAAAGTTATAAAAACCAAACGAAAGTTTGCTAAGGAAAAAGTACAGTCTGGATTACAAATAGGTTACTGTTAACATTTGCACAAAAGCGAATTGAGAGAATTTCTAAAATGGTTCACATTCCTCATTCTGTTTTTCTCGTGAGTGACCTGACCTGAACTCTTTCCTGATCAAATTTTCTTTGGAATTAGTCGCAATATTCAATAGGAGTAACATTTCAATGAAATACATTATGGGCATATTTAATTGTAAAGCTTTCACACGAAATGGGGTTGCGACAACCGCTACGCCACGACCGCAGTCGGCACTTGTACCTAGACGCGACAATGCTATCAAATACTCCTATGAGAAAACTCACGATGGTGGTGGTGGTGGTGGTGGTGGTGGAGACGAAACTTGCTAACGAATCGCCGTCATCAAAATTCCAGACGTGACTTTTGATAGTTTGGTCGCGAGCCAGAATTGCTCTGCGCTACAACCTAAAATTAGAGTTTTGTTGTCCTAATTATGGTATTTGCTAATTGTGGCCACAAAGTCGCACAACTGCTCGCTCCATCCAAGTTGAACACGCATAAACATTTACCTCTTGAGTTCTGAGACGCACCCACACGAAGTTCTCTTGCATCCGAATCGAGGTTTCAAAACTGTTAATATCTTCTCAAATAAAAGTGGTTGACGTCATAATCAATTGAAAACATTAATTGTATTTGCAACAATCTAAAAAAATTAGTGTCATTTTATGATATGGGCAGGAATATGGTTCTAATCACCAGAAAAACGGAAATGATGTCACTATATCGAACGACCAGTCGCAACCCAATTACAAAGCAATTAATGGTCCCGGGTTCGATTCCCGGCGCGGACTCTCGCTAAATTCGTTTCCGGTGTATTGGTGAAATTGTGCTCCTTCGAGAAACACAAATTGTAGAACTACTGTAGTTGCTTGATTGGTGTTTCTCGAAGTCACTAAATAATTTGAAACTAGAGGGTCTCTGGCCGATACGCACACCTGCGTGAGAAGAACTGACGTCATTTCCCTTTTGTCTGGCGCGCATCGTGTATACATCCGAACCAATCTCGTGTTTATATTACTAAACGCCCCGCTGCGGGCTGATTGCTGTTTTTCAAACCGGCTAACACTGTTTACCACATGTAATATGGCTATAGAAATATTCTCTCTCAGCTATTACAGCGCGAATGGATGGATGGATGGATGCTAAAATATTTGTTTTGTCTCTTTTAAAAACCCGAGGAAGTTGTACCATGTACGCGCATTGCCAATACCCAGATATATACAATTTTACAAAAAAGCGAGTTTTTCTTCCGTGAATTTCCACTCGATAAAATACTGCGCCCACAAATGAGAAGACACCGCATATAAATCCTCCATTTCATCCAATTATCGTAACGCATCATCATCGCATGTCAAGCGGATTTTTCACTACACACACACAGTTCCCAAAAAAATGGAAACATTTCACTGTACCAGGCACGTAATTATAAAAGCGTGGATGAACGTTAATGTATGTTTTGGCGACTTAATTATTTTTACGTCGCCGTGCACAAAAACGAGGGCAGACGTGCTCCCGTTCCTGCTGGAGCTGCGTTTTATCCGAAACATTAAACCACTAGCGTCTTCTGCACCATTAATAACTGTCTTTATCCTTACAAAAAAGAATGGCTGCAAAAGATGGTGGATATATGGTTACGGACCGGGATGCGTTTGTCGGTTAATAAGTTACACTGCTACAGAACCACCTTGAACACGTTGATATGTTGAACGCACCCCATCCTCCTATCGTCAAAGCTGCTGCTAACTTTGCTGGCCGCTGAATTTTGACGCTAATTGCGTTTCACCCGCGCTTCCTGAATAATTGATGAGACAAAGAGAATATCTGTCTGGTGCACCGTCTATATTATGTGCAATGGGATATGAAAACTGAAAAGAACATGTATTCTAGACGTACAAATGTTTTTCAGAAAAATTTAGTGAACCATTTTGATTCCTAAAGAGTAAGTTTGTGTTAGCGCCAAAATAAATCAGAGCACCTTTTTACCATGACCCCGAGTTGTAACCCTCTTCTGGATTGGGCGACTCTGGAATCGTGTGTCCCGTTTATTAATGGATTACTCATACTGTATCCTCTGGCATATCCAGATCGTACATCACTAGATCTCGCCACTCCGCCCAGGGTGAGTGGTCGCAGTCGTTGCCATGGAAACATGAAACGCGTTGATTCTATCATTGTGGATGTGAAGTCCGGTGTTGGTGCGATCACGTTTCGTGTCTCCTAGGCGGTGGTGGCGCTTCGACGGCTGGTTCTCCCCTTCCAGGCTGTGCGGCTATGTGTAGAACCGGAAGTTATTAAAGATCGCATTAGTGTCAACGGCATAAGGCGCCAGAGTTATAAATGCTTGCAACTCCTGTTCTAGGCGCGAATAATTCCGGTTGTCGCCGGGGAGCTCACGTACCTTGAGCTACCCCTGGCCGTAACTGTAGGCTCGTACAGCGGAAATGGGATCCTCCGAAAGTCGCATTTCTATTGGCGTTAGATGTGAGATGGCTTGGCCAATCAGTTTCCTCGAATCCCACCCTAAGATTAGGTTATTTTTGATATAATGCGTCTTGAGGATTTTTAAATTAATGCGCTACTGCATTGGGGAAGCCACTATCAGATATTTTGATATCAAACTACATATAAATTTCAAATACATGTACATGCACCTAAGAAAAATTGTAGAACATCGTATAATTGATTTTGTTTGTTGAAGAATTGAAGAAAAACGTGTAAATTATATATAGATGTAAAAATGACAATAACTTAATTTAAATAATTAAAATAAAAAATAAAGATGTTTTTTTATTGATTGAGGGCTAAATAGATAGGCTTCCCACATATTATTGTTATTTCATGTCTTGGTTGGAACAAAATTGAAGCACTTTTAAATAAAGTCTGGCTATATACTTTGTTGAAAATCATAAAGCATTTTATTTGATAATTGAAAATGCTGCACTGGGTTTGAAGGAAATCGATAAAAATTGAAGACTAGGACGACTTCGCCCAAAATCGCAAAATTATTTTCTTTATAAAAATGTTTTCTCACATGATACTGTTTTTATTGCCAATGTTCAAGAAAATCGAATTATATATTTTTTGGAAGTGCGCGTCGCGAGATTTCGAAATCGATTTTGCAGCATTGCGAAATCACATGGCGGCCTGCTGATTTATGTTTTGGGACACGAGAACACTCTCCCGAAAAAAAATTGGCAGTTTGTGCCAGTTCCCCAACAAAACATTTCTATTTGCGATTCAGCTCGCGCTTCCTGGCAACACCAGAAAAGGATCTCGAGTCGCGAAATGATCGAGCATTGATGCTCT
Organism: Mycogona germanica; assembly: GCA_034698785.1. NCBI lineage: Eukaryota > Metazoa > Arthropoda > Diplopoda > Chordeumatida > Chordeumatidae > Mycogona > Mycogona germanica. The sequence goes on along the minus strand of JAQGBY010000337.1, from coordinate 42,223 downwards.
GAGAATACATTTCGGCTATCAGCTTAATGTTGTCGCCGAAACGTCGTGTTTTTATACGTGTACATGTTGGGGTAGGGGCGGGGTAGGGATAACGATTCCGTCGCGTTTATATGGAATACATCATTCTTTGCACCATCTGTTCATATTTCTGTCTTGAAGGTGCCTTCTCTTCTTCCCTTAACGATCTTTCTGCGACGGGATACTCGATGCTCAAGGAGGAACAATTTTCTTGATGTCTGCGCCGATTCTGAAGATCAGTCAAACGAACCCAATTGTTGGCATTCTATATTTCATTTGTGTCGTCTTGTAAACATTTCGAAATGTAAAAATGATCCATCACTCGCAGTGTATTAATAGCATAACTATTTTGCTCGAACGCCATCTAGTGAGCAACCTCGTCAACAAATAGTTATATGGGGAGGAATTGCTGAAATGAGCACACTAAAAAAAGTTTAACCTGTTAAGCCTTCTCGGTTTGTAGTTCTGGGTGGTCTAAAATGAACAGACTTAATCCAATTAACCGCCTGGTGAGTTGCTATTAAAATAGTTTGAACAAAAATCCTTTTTTAATCAGAACTTGATCGGTGCATTGTGTGATTGCCTCTCTATACGGGGCAGCAACATAGTCGCTAGCCACTAGAGAAGAGCAACTGCAAGATCTGATCCTTTCATTCTGCTGCGTCGGTTCGAGATCTCTTTTCCTTGCCATTTGTGTGACATCAGTGACTGGTGTCCTCAGCAGTGACGTCAACATTTGCTTCCATTTTGAAGGAAGACGCGTGTAGGGATTTCTCCCGCCCGAAACATTTTTGAGATCTTTGTCGGGAATTGAACCCGTGGTCACTATCTTGTCAATCCTTGGATCATGCTAAAACGTCAGTTTAAATGTATTTGATTTAAGTTTAGTTTTTCTAATCGGAAAAATTGTCGAGATAATTTGCATGTCGGTCTGGTTTTAAATTTTTCTCCATTTGTCTTTGTTTGGACCGCCACCAGCATTGACGCCATGAAAGTCTGCATGAGGTCCGCATCTAATGTCTAAGTGTAGAATCGTCACGGTGTTTAACCCATGACCCCTCCAATCTTCGACTGCCTATCATATAGAACGACTGTTCATAACACACCATTATCACATTTATCAAATATAAATATATCAAGAAATATGTTAAATATAAATAAATTGACAATCTTGACTGCTAGAAAAATTCGATCGGGAATTGAGGGCTAAGGTGGCGTCGAGTAGGGACCGCGTTCGCTTCATTCAAGTGCATGCATTTTGTGCCTATTCAATTCACAAATGAAATCCTCGAAACGCAGGGAAATTCGTATTTAGTGTTTATTCGAAGAATGCATTTTTTATTCAACCCCCGGAACGATTCCGTTTGCTAAGATGCTCGCATTGCCACGTCTATAAAACGTCAGATACACGAGAGCGGGGTGGAACTCGTGTTTGTGTTGGATATTGGGACGAGTGTTTTTCGCTCATTCGTCTTAAGAGGTTGGCGGTTAGACGAGTTGCACCATGTCACAATTTCTACTAAGATGAAAGTGTTTCGCACAAGATTATGTACTGGCCCAGACCAACGTTATCACTGAACCGAAAAGTGCGGCTATAACATCGCTGTGACATGTTATTAATATTTATGGGAGATGTTTTCTGGAATTTGGCCATTTCTGAATGGAGCTGATGTATAAACCTAAAAATGGTTATTCTGGACACGAGTGACTGGTGTAAATCCTTGTTCATGCAAATTATCAGCTAAATTCGGTAAACGGTTTACTACGGTAAGCGGTTTACTCGAGAAGCAAACGTTAATGGGGTTCGCAGCATTTTTGCTGCTCTCGAAACGTATTAGAACGTCACCAACAGCTGAGAATTTAAAATTTATTTTCGTGACGACGATAACAACGTAGATTTGGATGAGATGGGGAACCTTTTTCGACGACTTTTGATGAGAATATCATGAATAAATTTCTAGTTCGATTGTTAGAACTGTCTCATTTGAATATGGAATTGTGACTTCACTCTGAATCGATAGCCGATTTATTTATATGGTAACGCGGAATTCCAAAAAAATTCTCCGCCGTTCGGTTTGAAATTTGAAATGCATAACAACCGGAAATGCAATTCTTGAAATCATTTTCAGTGCACTCGGATATTCGAAGATCAATTCCCTGTCAAGGAGGCTGTCCGGGTTCGGGATTAATGTATTTATACTTGGCTGCCAAATCTATCAAAATATTGTATTTTCTCTTGTTCGCAAGTAACGTTTGAGCACTCTTGGTGCTATTTGTAATTTATTTACGTTTTTTGTAAATCAGAATTTTTGTATATTCTAACGATATTTCTTTGTAAATGATTTTTTTTATTATATATTTTCGCTAAAACATTTTTCGGCTTCTTTGACCCAGAAAAATGTCTTTAGAAAGAAACAAAGAGTTGATACGTTGTTAAAGTAAGAAAATAAATTTCAAATAATTAACACAGGTGGTTATAATGAATGATTTTGGTGCCTGAGGTTTTCAACGTGTCAACTTGACTTACATGTACATGTTAGTTTATTTAAAAGTCGGCCTAGGTAGGTCGTAACAAAAAAAATATAAAAAGAAAAAAAAAGGAATCTAAAAAGATTTGAAGATGGAGCATTACAGTCCTATAAAGTTTAATGGTATAGCAGGTATTCGTATCTGCTCTTCTCCGGCTATGGTAGAACGTACCAGTTATATAACTCCATAAAAAGACCCACGAAAGTACTGTACAAATGTGTGCATATTATATTGCCTAAGAGTACATCATCCTTTATGCCAACATAAGAGTAATAATCACAGAGAAGGCACTTAGTTTCTAGTTTCACATTAGCCGGTCTTTTTAATGAGAGAGCAGAAAACGTTTGATAAAAATTACATGTTTGTTCTCGCACGATCAGCATGACTCGCAACTTATTCGTCATTGTCGTCAAACAGAAATTGCAAATTGGAAATTATACTGCACTGTTATGTTGTCGCGATGCCTGACGCATTTTCGCACATAAAATAACTCCTTTATTTTTTTGTTGCTTCTTCCTGGTAGTTTTAATCTTAGAACAGTTTGGAAAGTGTGTGATAAGAATATGATGCGATGCCTGGAGCAAGCAGTAGACGATTAGGAAGGAAAAAATATCAACAAGTTTGTATTTTTTTCAGAGCTATTTTCGAGCTAGAATATCATCTCGGATCGTGGTCTGTGTTTCTAAATTTTAGTACGAGCCGACAACCTCAAGATGTAATCTCTAAAACGTCAAATATACGACATCAGAATTAAAGTACATTTACATATCGCATTTAACAATTTTGTAGTGCTGTGAGTAACCGGAAGATATTGATGTACTGTTAAATGTTTGTTAAGGAGGTTTACCGGCGATTGTGTTAAACCTATAATATCACAATTTTTAGGTAGTGGTAGTGTTATGGAAATTCTAGTAAATTCTGAAAACCAGAAGAAAATGCTCTGGACTTCCGACTAGATCAGAATCTTATCCGTTAACATTTAATTGAGGACGAGCCGGGGAGTGACTTCGAAAACCAAGTACCCTTAGTGCCCAAAGTAAAGGAGATTTTTATTCCGTCTAAACTGAGTTGGCCGTGCGTGAAATAAGGCTGGGCGACGATAAAATATGTTGACGGCAATTGGGGTGGCTGTAAACTCGCAACAATATGATCGTCAGTAATGGGCTGATCGTTAAAACGGTGAGTGGCCTTGGGGAGGGAGTGGGTTGGGAGTGATCCGGTGCTTTTTGTGCCGGGCAACTAAAACATCTGGGAGATGACACTCTTGGGGAAGGAGTCTTAGTCGAACGACGAGCGATAAGTTAGGACGATTATTTTTGGTGGCCATTTGTTTTACGGCGAGGAGAAAGAGAGAAAAATAAAAATTGCTCTCTATTTCGTCATCTTGGTCTTGGTTCGTGTTGGGAATTGATGTTACCCGAAGGTGTGCTCAATCACTGAGTTCCACCATTTAAACGCCTCTAAAATTGAATATTAAAAATCAAAACATATTTGTTTCAGAATGTGATTTTTAAGACTTTGAATCTAAAATACTATTTATTTTTTGACCCACCTTGGTTGGCTCCAGCACTTTTATGGGTCATATTCAGCGACCGAATAAACGAGAACCCGAGCTGAGAATCGAACTCGGAATTGCTGCACCACATGTCAGTTCACAAATCAACTTCTGATGAAATGCTTCCAATCGACTGCAACTTTGAATGCTAAAAGAGAATAATTTTTAAGTTTTCAGGCCGACATTTTAATTATGTTTTCTCTAAGCATATTTTGGAGCTTCCAAATTTAATTAATGTTCGTAAAGCAGCATTTCTATGCTCGTGAAATTAAAAGGTTTCGAGAGAACCGGCTAACAAAACGGTCTTAATTTTATTGATAACACTTGATCTCATTCATTGCATTTCTACCATATTTTAAAGACTGATACAACCGAATGTTCTCAAATATTCGAAACAAAAATGAATAAATTGTGATGGTGTGTTAAGATTTTTTGTGTGTCGAAAGCGGTCCGGTTCGGTCCGGAACTCCAATTACCGCAGATGGGAGAGGATGCATTTTGGTTCGGCCTTTTTAAAAATAAAGTCTCATTTTATATTGGAAGCTAAAGGTGTTTTATTATAAAAAAAAGATAGAAAAGTTCCTTTTCTGTATTTGACTCTGGCCTTACGGGGGAGGTGGGGGTTGTTCAGATTTCGTTTATCACATAGACAGTGTAGCGGTAGTTTAGGGCGTGGAAAATGGAAAGTGTCTCACACTTATCTTTCTGTAAAAAAAAATGAAAAAAAGCCTGTTCGAAATAGGCTAATGAAAAGAGAAAACCGTCGTCACGAAACCCTAAGAGCAAGGTTTTTTCTTTCCTTTTTTCTCCCGTTACTGTGACGTCTCTCTTGACGATGTAGTTTCCAGTGGTACGCTGATAAGAATTTTTTCTTCCCTTCCATTTTCGAAAATAAAAAGTCTGTCCGCAGGGGCAGGGCTGGCAATGCCACAGATAAGCCTCCGTCTCCGATTTTGAAACGCGACAGAACCGATTTCGATTGCACGATTCTTTCAGTGGTTACGAGTTAAACCTCGTTCACACTAACCACCAACGACATCACTTTACACGTTCAGAAATACAAATAGAATACCCCATTCCATCTTTAATATTGACCAGAATTGTTGGATTCGGGACAGCACCGAATAAAAAGACCAACCAAGTGGCGTACTCGCTTTTCTAATAATATTTTACTATTATTTAATTTGAACTGGTAACTGCTAAATACTACTCGGTTCGTCTTTTCATTCGGTGCTATTCCGAATTCCAGTTTCCGATTCTGTCTTAATCATGATCGCAATGTGGTATTTCCTAAGCCAGAACCTGGGGAAAAGGAGGATGGGGCGTCTAATGTCTGCGTGCGAATTGTGCTCAAATGCAGAATGTCGTCAACAGTAATGTAATTAGTGGGGGCAAACGACATGGAAGCGCTTAGCGGCTGGGAACAATTAAATAGAGCGCACTCGCGACTCGGGGTTTTTCCTTCGTTTTTTTTCTAGAGCCAAAACATGGCATTGAGCAATCGTGGAAAAAATGGAACGACCCCAGGGATTAATTTTCTCTTTTAGAAGCGTTGGCCCCCAAGAGCCCATAGAGCACCTATTTTCTAATTTTATTTGTCTTCATAACGGTACACTTAGCTGTGAGGCTAGAATATTGATTGATACCGATTGTCTCCGCTGGTGGCGCTTTTGAGACATTTCTGTTATCTATCATTAAAGTATTCTGTTAATACCGTGAATTTTTCTTAATGGTTGGACCGGGGAAATCTGCTTTTGAACGACTACGAGCATTTTTGTGTTAGATATGATCTGGTTATTAGTCTATCGGACTTTCATCTTTTTTCATTGGAAGCGCAGACTTCCTTTCCAGATTTCCTTTTTCGAATTTTACTTGTTTGCTAACAATTTCGTTTTCAATTTCCGGTTACATTTGTAGCCAGAAAATGAGCTTAACGATTGATTGAGCAATCAATCGTAAGCTCAAGGTAGAAATAAAAATAACGACGTAAATAGAAAATAAGGTTTGCGCTGTCTTGTTCCAAAGAAATTTCATTCAATATTATCGGCAACTATTAACTCGGTTCAGGAGGTTCATTTATATAAGAGTGGAAAAATCAATCTGGCAAGCTCACTTTTTTTAATCGAATCCGTGACATGAGTTTAAATCGATAATAGGGTAGTGGATATATGGAGTTACACAGAGTACTTTTTATTATTTCCGGAATTATCTACCAAGTTCTGAATTCTCGTATCATTTAATTCAATTACAAATGCACCTTCACGTCGAGTTGCGTGTTCAAACGAATAAATTCGATTTATTTTTTCACCCGATTGCTGTCGTGATTTTTCTGCATGTATGATTATGGGCTGGTCTGTGTACATCTCAGTACCTGCATGTCTCACCCATCGAATTGACGGATTATGATTGACGATAATTTTGTAGGCGCCACTGGTGACGTCATTCTCCATCCGGGTGACGTTAATTGCTAATCGCTCGTCGAACCAAAATAATCCCAGCCACAATTTTTAGACTCGTAAATCGGCACCGTTTCCATGCACGATGCCTCGGATGATTGTAAAACTGCAAGCTCGCTTCATTTCTCGCTCGATATCCATAAATACAGGGTGATAAAATGAATGGTCTTACTGTGAATCACGGAGTCTTACATTTTGAGGTTGATGCGTTGTCGTCATTACAACTTATCAATTTGATGTTTGAAAAACACCTAATTCTATTCGAAAAACGGCGTGCGAAGGAATTTCTATTGCTCGAAAAAAATTCGAATGTATTGGCCGGGATTGAACCCGCGATCCGGGCATGAAAGTCAACCGCTCTAACCACTACGTTAATCGACACCTCAGTTGGGAGTGGGTTTACAATTTTAATCACCCATTCAGAGAATGTATCTTAAAAAACTAAAATGTATAATTCCTTTCATGATTCTGGATCACATTTGATTCCTTTTCAACTGTAGCAACTAAAATTAAAATTACCACGCCAGATTTTTCTTTACAATGATCGGCAACGATTCAGTGCAAGTACTCTTAATAGAAAAGGCGTTGTTGAATCAATAGCTATTCATTCCAACATGATACAATAAAGAATTGCTAGTGCAATGTGAGCATAATATTTTCAACGTGTGGTTGTTATCCTGTAAATACTATAACGCAACCACATACTCAATCTGGCAACGAATGCAACAAAAGCAATATTATTTCCTCCGTACTGGTGATAAAGGTAATTCATTCTTGGTTTAGCTGTCACGGTCGTCGTGGTTAATGATAGTTATCAGGGCGAGTAGTTCGTCCTTCTGCTCCCCTCTCTCTCTGTGGACACTCTTAGCACCCCATTCGATTGGACTACGGTGGGCCCAATAGTCCCGACGGAAACTGTTGAGTGTCTCCCTCTTCCAACCTGGTGGAATGGACTATGTGGAATGCTAGGACAGTTTACAAAAAATTGGACGTAATGACTGAATACTGACCGAAATCGATACTGGTAATCTGTTTTGGAAACGTTGTTGAGGCATTGTCGTAGCTATTATAAATAATTAATATCTGGAATTTTTCATTTTATCTCTTGCCCATTGTAGTCCTGGAACCAACATGCTGCCAACCTAATCTTTTGCGGTTGGATGCTTGACTGCTCTACTCGTGTCATGGACATTTGTTTCCTAGGGCTTTTGGTCTGGACTCGTGTCTCTGTATTTAATGTCGGCCTTTCTCGGATGTGTACACCGCCCACGCTTATATAAACTTCCAACTCTTAGACTGGCGTCCCGTGGGAATGTTCAGGTGTTGATTACGCTGTTAGCAGGATGTTGATATTTTCTTCTTAATCGACAAATTATATTATGCACGTTTTGGCGCGTGCCAACTAGGGTTCATTTCCCCAGCGCGCTTCGTCGTCCAAAGAGGTGAGAGGTTGTGGAAACCGAAGTCGTTCGCGACCAAAACGACATCGTTTTCTATACAGCCCGCACTGCTGTCCACGGAACAATGGTTTCGTCATCTTTCCTGTTCTCTAACCTCACACCTCTTTTGGTCGTCGCCAAGCGCCATGCCCTATCTAGTTTCGGGAATTGAGATTGGTTGACTGTGAAGTGCGTGTCGTCGCCAGGAGCGTGTTTTGTTGCGAAGTGGACGCCTCGTACTTCACTGAGAACCAACGTGTTGCCTGGGAATATACTGACGAGGCGTACATGAAGATGAAGATTCCGGCGACACAATTTTGTTCTCGTTTTCTGGGTTACGTTGTTTACGTCGACAACGAGCTTAATCTCTTGGCCAAGCTAAGCGTAGCGCAATGAGTAGCGCATTTGATACCGGCTTGCAACTTGTAATCGCTTTAAACTAAATTTGAAAATGTCACTGCAAGTACAATGTTTAATGCGCATATACAGGGTGAGTACTAAAATAGGGAGCTGATTCAAATTCAAATTTAATTAAAATATGAAAACGTTCATCAAATGGAATGACTATAGCATACATGTTGGAAAGACCTTCCTATTTAAATTGCCCTCGAGCAACTCCTTGACGTCGTCATTCGAATTTTTCAGATCCAAAATGACGTTCGCAGGAAAAGAGCGAAACGTTCGTTTCGTTTTGTGTTTAAAAACTACGTTTTTGAACCTCGAGAATTCGAATGATGACGTCGCGATGGCAATTATAAGAGACTCCAATGTTATTATCAACATTAAATGCTAAATGTCATTGCATTTGATGACATTTTTCATATTTTAAATTTGAACTTGAATCTGCTCCCTATTTTTTTAAAATTCACTGCACTACAGGCTTGTTTTTTTTAGTACATACTCACACTGTATAAACTTAGAGTAATGCCCATGTACAGTATAATAAGAAGTTAAATAAAACGGAATAATAGTGATGTCTAAATCAAATCGAAAATTAAAAGTAAGTCCAAATCAAATCGAAAATTAAAAGTAAGTCCAAATCAAAACGAAAATTAAAAGTAAGTCCAAATCAAATCGAAAATTAAAAGTAAGTCCAATTGAAATCGAAAACTAAATAAAGTACAATTGAAACTCGAACTGAAATCGATAATTTAAATATCAGAGAAGCAGCACGGGAGAGAGCAGTGTAAAATCGACGTTGAGTCGTCGATTTTACACGATTTTCATTTTGATAATTTAAATAAAATACGCAGAAAAAGTAAAAACAATTAAAAAATAAATTCATTTCAGAGTTACGATTTTCTGACTTAGCAGCTATTTTTTTAAATCAATATGGAAATTATGCAGTGCCCAGTACTGATTGATTTGAGTTTAATACCGACAATATCTCAAACATTATATTCATCCGGCACTATTATTAATCTGAGTTTAAAAGTTGCGTCCAAGTTTTAATATATCGGGTCTCGTCGATGTCGAATAATGGATGAGTTCTGTGTAATGGGTCCAGCGTTTCCATAACTCATCTGGTCAAATGCATGCGTTGTCCGTGGTCACCTCGCCCATCTTAACACAATTTATATTCAGGCAGACGTTCGTCGGAACTCGAAAGGGAGTTTGCTCCTCCATGTACGCTGCTCGATTCAATTCGAGCAACCATTAGTGTAAAATGGCAATTAATTTCGGATGATATTGGAGCCGACAAAGAGACATAAAGGAAGCGCCTACTGCAGATTAGACGAACGACGTCACGCAACAAGGAGCATAACTTTATTAAGAGATACATTGCTTGACCACTGTGCGCCATCATGACCACAATAATGGGAAATGTGCCCATATCACTGAAATTGAACATGACGTTACAACAGAAATTTTGTTAAATTGCATAAAGTATGAATCTTTATTAGAACCTAGCTACTCGTAAAGTAAATACAAATGTATTTTTAAAAATGGAAGTGTTTGCTTTACATTGATCGCATTTTTCTAAAGAGGAGATTTCATAAATTAAAATATCAGGGTCAGTTTTTAAAAAATTAAATTCTGAATTTTAGACATTTGCCACTGACGCAGTAAAATTGGCGTAACACTGTCAGAATTGCCGATGTCCACTTGAGGAGTGCGTTTTATCATTAGGTGGCGCTCACTTGGCCATTTAACAAGTGACGTTAGATTGCACTTATCGGCACATTTAACGGTATACTAATTTAGATGCGCTTTGTTCGCCAAAACTGAAATCGCCGCTGTTGGAGAGCAATGGGTTATGGGTAACACGGTTGTATGAGCGATCATCGTGCTACAAAAATGGCTACGGACTAACATCCTCTGGGACGCCACCAGGGGGCGGCGGGCACAACTAACTCATGAACATAGAGGGGATAAAACGTATAATGTTGAAGCGCATTGTCTTATTATTTTACGCTCGCTGCTGCTGTCGGCGTTTAACCGTTGGTGACGAAACACAAAGACTTAAAATTATGATCACAACTTATGTGACGCAGCCACTCCACTTCATAGAGAACTGAAAATTGCATACACGAGAAAAGCTTCGTATTATGACTGGTTATGTCGGTGGTCAGTTGACTTAGCCATAGGGGAAAGCCGGTGGGGATATGGGGGTCGTCGTCAATTAGCCGCGAGCCAGGCATATGCCAACCACAATTGTTTGTTCACCAGATATATTGGCTTTGTATGTGTAGAACAGATAGTGGCGACGAAAAGGTCAGCCCATAAGTGACGTGACGCGACGAAAATTGGGTCGCCAGAACTTTTAATTGGATGTCGCGCCCTTCATGCAAACACAGCGAGTGCGGCTTTTTAAGTTTATACTTAAATGTATACTCGACTGTGGAATGGACTGCTTACTTGGAAATTTCAAAAGGATTTTTCTATACCGATTTATTTAAAGTTCGTGAGTGTGTCAGAAATCGTGAGACGGTTTGCAGGTGCTGTATTTCTAGTGATTCTGGAAATTCTGTTGGTCCGTTGGCACACAATATCTCTTCAGATTCGAGGATTGTGATTCACCATTGGGCACCAATGCGAAAACGTGGCTTTTTTCGACGTAATCTTAAGGGAAGAGCTAATCAGGACAAGGGGACAAAAAAGAAATCGCGGAAAAGAAATAGAATCTGAAGAACTTTTTAATACCTTAAAAATTACGTAATCAGAAATAAGAAACATTTTAACTCGAAAAATAAATCTTTTTCACAAATTCGCCAATTTCTATAATAGAAAATAACCTCGCAAATACAAGAGAACAACAAATACGGGACTGAAACCGTGGAAAACTCGATGACGAGTTGGCGAGGTTTCACAAAAAATATTTATAGACTGTAATTTGTGAAAAATGTATTTCCCGAAATTTTCATTTGTATTCCAATTTTAGAGTTATGACGAAGGCAAAGGGCGATGTCTTTTAAACATATGCTCTACAAATTACATTTATTTATTTTTATTTATGGAGTCTTTCCTTTGTTCCTCTTGTTCTCTCAAGTTACATATTTTTCGGTGATAGTTATTTTAAGGCGCTGCCTGTAATACTCTGTAGCCATCACTAGAATATTATGCTCTTGCTGAACTCCCAAATATTTACAAAATCTTCTCTTGATCAAACATGGATGGCCGTGCTGAGGATTGCATGTCCGCTCGCCAACCACATCTTCTGAACTTCCCCGACCTACGAGTATCTCTCTCCTCCTCCTTCTGGTGTCTTCCTAATTTACAGAGGCCATCAGAGAGAGGGCTTCACACGAATGTGGCGCAGGACGAGATACTTACTCATCTTGTAGGCCGCAGGAGCGAAGAAAGAAAACACACAGACCTTCTCGTTTGCAGACTAGCCTATCTGTGTACCATATATATACTACCTCTTTATCTATTCCCCCACCTCACTCCTTCTCTTACTGCGTGGCATTGTTTGTTCGGATGCCAATTGTGTTTGTGCTTAACCGTGTGTCACTCGATCCGTGGGTAGAACAATCCTCCAAAGACCATCGCACAAACCTGTCTTTGATTGGATTTTAGCGCTTAATTACGTGGATAAATATGTATCCAAAATGAAACTGAATTTATTTATTAACGATTTTGCTGGTGCTGAAGAGCAAGAATGTTTGATGGATTGTTGTCTACACAGAAGTTCGAAGTGTTTGTAAACTTACGTGTCATTTTATTTTTAAACGAAAAAGTGCAAAAGCACGATCGTGGTCAGTCATCGAATGTCGTACAAGTATCATTCCTTTCGTCACTGTAACTTTCGGATTATGCCGCCAAATTATATAGCTTTGTGTTTTTATTTTCTTTTTGTTTCGTTCCAACGTTGATCTCAAAAGATAAGGCCAGAGGATCCCGGGAGGATATTGTGTGTCGTTGGTGAGCGTGGAACGTACACCATGTGTGACGTGGTCTATGCCAAGGTGTTGATCTCGATTAACGGCTAATGGACTCTCTCTGTTTTGTTTCTGTTTCAGTTACCGAGAAGGAGGTGAAGCAATGGTGAGTAGCCCAAAAATTCCATTATTTCCCTATTTGTCTGGCACGAAATCCCTATTGCCTCATTTGCTCTTGCTGGATATTGTGTCGGGGGATTGGACTGCGGTGGCAACGACTGCTGCATTTTCATCATACCATTACCGCAAACGCACATCGTGATGATCACCTACAAGAGTCTAGGTAAAAAGAAAAATGTACTGCTGATTCTTCGCAATTTCACGATTGAGAACATATATGTTTGATCAGCAATTTATTTTGAAATGCGATTTTATTTTTGCTGATCTTCTTGATTGCATTTGGCGACTCAGGCGAAGACGTAATGACTTTACTTCCGGCTGTTGTGCTGCGAGTGCCACCTGGTGATGGTAGAGATGATTGAGGTCAACTTTTTAATGTATAGTTAGTGTGATTGATGCGTTGTGTAGACGCAGTCACGATTTCAACGATGATCAACCTAATCTAAATCGGTGTTCCCGACGATCCTTCGTGTTGCACCTCTGGGCAAGTGCATCATCATCCATTCGCTTATCATAAATCGTCACTTGTGCGTGTCATTAATTTCGATGCAGGTTGGCTTTTATCGGCGCAGCATATGGCATGTGAGTATAGGGGGCGCATTAATTACATCACCGATATCCCGCAACATCCACTGTATCGTGACCATAAATGTCACGTGACACACCATCGACATACCATCTCGGTCGTAGACATTCATAGACTGGTATCAGGGTTTCCGTTTGTAAATACATTAGGGGGGAGAGGGGGTCGTGAGGAATGCGACAAATGCGGCAATGAACTGCCTCCGAATAATCGAAAATAGGCGACGCATCCAACATAGATTTAGGAGCAAATCATCTCCAAACTCTAAATGTTAAACGAAGAAATTACAATTTTGGGATGTTTAGAATTATGAAATTGTTTTTCTAAGAGTCAGTACAAAATAATAAAGTGCACTTACCCGTCGCAACCAAATCGGTTGGTCTAGTATTGGGGCTTAAAATCTCCTGTATCCTTTTAATAGATAGAAATAAATTTTTAATTTTATTATTTTGATAATGAATTTGAAAAAAAATTGTTATCACTCTTGGTTGTGGCTGATGTTAGCAGTCAATGGATTTCTATGCGGATACCATATCCCAGTTTTCCAGGCCGCCATTTTCCAATCCAGCTATGTGATGTCTTTGGTGCTGGATGAGGATCGGGCGCGCCAATACGATTAGTTACAGGGGTGCACTTGCTCTACCGGAGGCAATAATCGATGCCGCAGTCACTAATGAGGTGCTTCCTGTGTTTTTCTTATCACGCCGACGCTGGTTCCCTCTGGCGGTCGAATCCCCTTTTGGTATTACACCAAGACGCGAACGGCTTAGCACTTTTACAGTGTGAAATTTGGTTCTGGAAAAAGAACAATTTGTTAAAAGGGTATTAAAAATTGAGACTTAACAAATTAGCCAATTAGCACAATCAAAAAATGAAGACATTTGTAATCCTACTTCATGACACTTCAGTTTTTGTACTGTGAATCGAAACATGGATATTTCGCTCTTATGTCTATCAGCTGCATTATAAAGGTTTTTACTCTGAATGGCGGCGCTAAGTTTGTTTGATTTTTATTTTACAGACAAAGAAAGATCTAGCTACGCAAACGTTTGCTTTTTTGTTCAGTCTCATCTAATGAGTAAACATGATACGCTATTAATTAGCATAAGGCAGCCTAATTATGTTGTTCAGTCGCCGATGAAAGACGACTATCGGTAGTTCTAAGAACTACAAAGGGGATCGCATGTGCTCCGCTCATTAAAATAGTTACATGAAATGAGGGAGCTTTGTTTAGTTGCTCGTAATATTATTCAATGAAGCGAATGATAGGTCTTATGTTAGGTCAACGAAAGCGAAAAATAAAATTTGTCTAGATTATTCACATTTAGATGGATTAAAGGAAAAAGCTTTCCAATCGAAAATTCAAGTCTGAACTTGTTTGGTAGTGCTTCGTTTCCCGTTCTCAAAATCCTAGAAAAAAAATGTTTGCACACTAACTGGGTTAATTGCGATGACTTTGTTGTACCAGTTTCGTGCCTGGATTAATTCGTTGCTACAACCGCCCGACTATAAGCACCTTGATGAGTGCTTCATCGCCTAGCCTAGTCTCTCTCTCTCTCTCTCCAAATCCTTTCAAAAGTGAGGACGTTGATACATGTTTCCGTGCCGAGGCTAGGCGGGGTCGAGCCAGGACTAGTAGAGTTGACGTTAAACCCAAAAACAAACTCCCGACTCTCCGAAGCGATCCGCTTGGGTAAACCTGATTGGAGCTCTCATTCCCGCGCTTCTTCTACATGTATTTACCCAATCATCTAGGCTCATGAACGCGAGAGTGCTCGAGCTTGTGAAACACGAACGGTTTTGCGTTTTTCCTGCCACGCGTTTAAAACCATAAGGATGGGCGATTGTAAATAAGATACTATCGATAGTTATGAATATATGTCTTTATTCTGTCATTTTGTTTTGGACCATAGAGGATTGTTGCGTCACTGCTAATTTCTGCTTGAGAAATTAGTCCTACAACACCAATCGCTTCACGATAAAGAAACATGATCGTAGAACGCGGGTTCAATTTCGGGTCTAGACCTTTGGCATTTTTCTGTTGTAACATATTCGGAATGGCAAACTGGCAAAATTACCAGGTTGCCCCCTTTCTGGTCTTGTCAAAGCTGGTAATCCTGAACAACCATTAGTATAATATAATAAGTTTTTATTTTCCGGCGCCAGGTGGGTCTCTGATCGACCAAAGACAAAGATTCTTAAAATGCATAATTGATTTAGTCGTTGTCGTAGCGTGAAGACATTTTCATAAATTTGTTTCCCGTCAAATTTAGTCTTTCCAATTTGACTATCGATAATAAAAACTATCGATATTTTAGATGATATCACACAGCCTTCTATTTTCGCTGGAGTTTTGATAGCGAAGTTGTGTGTACATTTCACTTGAGTGTCTCTTGAGCTGATCTCTTTGACGGCTTCCTCAGCCATGATTAACTCTATGGCTTTAGGTTTCTGTTTAACAAGTTTCGCTTTTTGGATGGTCTAGATTCACGTTTGAAGCGACGAATTATATATTTTTATTCTGAAAAATAGATCATAAAGTTATGGGAAGAAAATGACCAAATCACGCTAAGCGGATTCGTGGCTGATGCTGCCCCCGATAAAGAGCAAACACTGCCCGCACCAATGCAATGCGTTCTCTGAATCGGGTAAAACCAAATGCCCACTGGGGAATAATTGTTGGACACTTGAAATCGTTTTTATCGAGACTGATATCGTACTTCAGCTATGTAATTGCACTTGATGCAATTTATTGTTTCTGTTGAGACTTAGGTTGTCGAGCGAAGATGAATTTTTGTTTCGAAGCTTCAGCAGCTTGTCAAGAATTTCGATACATTGGTAGATTCATTTCAGCATCGTAACGGCGTTCGTTGTCGATTTGTGTCCCTTTCCACAGTAACATTTAGAACAGACTTACAACCGTGGTCACGCCCCTGTATGAAATCTGCGCCCCAATCAATTTTGACCGACCCATTGTAGTGCTCATTTTTCGTGGCGACCGAATACCCCAACTGGGTCAATGTCTATAAAACGCATGATAAGTCGTTAATGCGAAACGGGGACTCTGATGGTGTACGTTAGTTTCGTGCCGGGGTTCGGCCCCATTATCGGCTTATTTCTCCTACTCTATGACGTCATCGGTGCTCCTCCCCGGGTATACGCAACTACTGTTAGGCCGGCCTGCATATATTACCTGTCATGGAAACAATAGCTTAGCGGCGGCGGCGGCGGCTTGGAGCGCACACACACGCGAAGTCAAGTCAATCGATGGGTGATGCCGACCTCCTGCAGCCCGGGGAGACGTGAGGGACCCCCGCCCCTCTCCACTGTTGGAGCCGTGGATGAAAAAAAATGTTATAAATATACTTAGTGGATCAGTGGAGTGAGAGCCGAACCTTGGCTATTGACGTTTTGACATTGGCCCGATCAAATATGCGCGAGCTGCGTGCTGGATCAACACGATGGTTCTCCAAACTAATTAAATTATTAATATTTTTTGAATTGGCTGATTGGGAAGTAATTGTCTATTAATATTCAATATTTAGACGATTATACTGCCAACAATTATTTATTTATGGTTTAATGGAATTTTGCAGGATGTCATAACTCAAAATTCAAATAGACGGAAATAGATTCTGTGACATGTTTGTCCAACTGAATGTTGAACCGCAAATAAAATTATTATTTTGAAAAATACTGCGTTTCGTAGTTTCCGGGATTTGAACAGTGCGTCTTTAACTAAAGCGGCCAATCAATCTTGCAATCTTGTTTTGAATTGATTGCAATAGAACAGGTAAATAAGGAGGGTTGCTCAATCTATTTTCTAATATCTCATAAACCGCGTAACGCGGTCCAACGAAATTTTCACTGCCACAAATATTCAGGTCAACGAAATATATTTTTTTAAATCAACCCATATCTCTCCTTGTGTACACCGGACGAAACCGGCTGCTTCGACTAGTCATAGAATAAAAGTTAGGTCATAAATTTCTGTAAACAGTTGTGGAGAAAAAAATGAACAGGGGATTTCACTTGTGGCTCGAAGATGTTTCATAGTCTTATCCTGTCTCGCAAAAGATCTATGTTGTACTATGCATAAGGCGAGTTCTGCTGTTCTCAGTACTGCTATTCGGCGTAAGAAAAAAATTAAAATATATTGCCTAGCTGGCAAAGCTTTCAGAGCGAATCTTTCCACCCAAGTTTTAGGCGACGATCGCATAAGCATTTATTTGGCAATATCTGCACTGTAGATGAAGTATCGCGAAGATTAGATTACGTCATCAGTAATCATATCCGGCGTGGGATCGTTCCATCTTGATTTTTTATCTCTATTTGAATTTTAAAAATAAGGAGGTTCACCGTTAGAGCATCTTAAACCTCCTCCTCAGGTAGGCGACCTGGAAATGTTGCCTAACCTAGGCTGCCTAAGAAATCGATCTTTAACGTCCCCATATCGTACAGGTACGGATCATGGTTTTAGTTCTATTCCGAAGGAAGATCTATTTAATTATGGAAGATTCTCTCCCGAAAAATTCCGAAGGTGTCGGCCGGAATCGAAACCGCGATCACGGGCCACGAGGAAAACACGCTATCCTCTCCACCACTCGACACCTAAATTTTTATATCTGATGTCATAAATCTGTTGTAAAGCGTTTTATGTTTTGGTAATTTTATTCCAGTGCCTCACTTTCTCTGAGTTTGGACTGGGCTTGATTGACCCAATGTAAAACGCACCATTTTTGACTTTCGACTCGCAGGACGTGTAATGCAGCTGTTTTTCGGTCTGATAATTTATTGGGAACCGTCGCCTGAGCAAACAGTAGCGCCAACGCTGATCACTCGGCGCGAAATCGGTTCCAACTGCACGGATCATGCTCGTGTAAGCCTATCGGAAATTAAATTTCTCGATTCCTATTGGCGCGCACGTCATCGCTATAGTCTCAACTGCCGCTGAAATCAGAGATTTTTTTTGGTACGAGAACGCAAGCTAGGTACTTGAACACTTTCCAACCGAATTTGAGTACATGTGCTCTACATTTCGCACCTCTTACGGCAACTGCAATTCTAAAGGACTAAGGCAATATCTGTGTGATGTCGGATTTGCTCAAGAGAATTGTAAATTTGAAGCACATTTTGAATATTTTTTTAGTTACATATATATACTGTATATACAAGAGTATACTATTGGTACTGTGAAAATTAACAAAACATTTAGTTAGCATCTTAACTTAAAGTTACTTTTTTTCTTACTAATTTGCAAAGGAGGTACATCAACGTTTTCGCCGAAAATTATTCCCAGGAGGCGATCTAATAATTTTGCCTCGACTAGGCAGCCTAGATAGTTATCTTTAACGTGTGTTATTTAACAGGCACGGATCTCATGACTTTACTTCCACTCCGAAGGAAGGAGCACGTAGCAATTTCTTTCCCATGAAAAATTCCGCAGATTTTGGCCGAGAATTGAACCCCTAATCTCTGATGTGACATTTTCAGGCGCATTGCCGAATGTTGGAAACAAATTGAACACGTCAATTAAAACTACACAAACGTGTGGACATAATTAACACAATTTATTTTTAAGAATGTCAAATTGAAAGGCATTTGCAGTTTGTAATTTTTAATTAGACTTTATAACATTTATAGCACAATAATTTAATCAATATCTAAAAATAAAAAAGTAATTTATGACCGAGACAGATGTCGATGTTCCCAACCATCGTTTATCACGATACAAAAGATCAATACGACACCCTGTCCTCGATGCATTCGTCAAAGACATCAAATCCAATTCCCATCAAGCACCATATTTTTGCTTTCCCCTCTTTTATGCGATGCTCGAGTGCCGTTGTTAAGCGCACCATTTTCCGCATCGCTCGTGAAGTCGCGCGGAATCTGTTTTTAAATACGAAATATGGAGCAATTGAAGCTGCCGTCGTGCGCCAATAGTCTTGACCTTTTTCTTTGCCAATCCTCCCCCGCAATAATTGTAACCGAATTACACCTAAAACTTGGCAAGTGCTCCCGACAATTCCGAAGGCGATATAATGTATAAAGTACAGTGTTATAGGAGGACCCTCCTCTCTCTCCTCTCTTCCCCGGCTCAGCGGTATTTATGACGTCTCGGCGCAGCGCTTAAGACTGTATTCAGACACTCTTTAACGTTTTGGCCAGGGAACAGTATCCCACCGGCAACTTATGGCCGCGTGTTAGATGAATGGAGCCAATTGTTATTATTTGGTTTGGCACTGGCAGCTTGTCGGCAGCCATCCTCGTCCTTTTTTGGCACTACACGCACAATTCGTAAACGGATGGGTGGCTAATTTGTCGATTTATTCGGGGTTGCTAAACTACCAACTGGGAACCGGATGTTTGGGATATTCTATATTTTTTTTGTCGTCATTAAGTTGGAGCATTGTCCGTGAGCATTTTATCAAACGCGTACAGTGGGAACAGAGAAAAATAACACTTGGTCTAGTGGATGGGGGCGCTATTTTGTGCCTAAATGAGAGATGTCGAGTGACGTATTGGCTAGCGTGCTTGTCTTCAATGCCCGCATCGCGGTTTCGATTCTGGCGGACACTTTCGGAATTTTTCGGGCGAGAAAAATTCCTTCGTACGCCTTCTATCGGAATGAAGGTAATGCGTGACCCGTGTCTGTACGATATCAGAACACGTTAAAGACCGTTTTCCTAGGCAACCTAAGTTAGGCAAAATTACCAGGTCGCATAGGAAGGTGGTAAACCTCCTCAACAAACATTTTAATTGGTGTAGATAGAAATAAATGATTTTGGATGGTATTTTAAAGTATATTGATGGCATGTATTTCTCATTGCCATTTTATTGTTTAATTCAATCTTTGACTAAATAAGTTACGGAAGGGTCACGTAGATAATTTTAATGGTACCATGAAGTGGGTCAAGGTTGTTCAGTAATTTCCGAATCAGTCGCTGACAATTGACGTCGTAACCGAGTGCCTTTGCCTTATTCTTCATCGCTTCATTTGGTGACTTTGCCATCCGCACATAAATGTGTTCATTCTCCCTGGACTAGTTTAATTGGGGGGAGCCCGTTCGGTGAAGATTCACTTCGCTTACACCATTGGCGCCGCGCTATGATTGGTCGAACGAAACGACGCGTTAGTGGATCGTGTCGCTGCGTGCTTCCTGTGACCCGACAACTTTCCGATCGCGCGTTGCATTCATTGTCTATCTTGATCTTTCAAACGAAAGTGACAGTCGTTGCTCGATAATCGGACAGAAATTCTATATCATTAAAATGAGGAGCCATCAATGTTTCTGAGCTGGACAGTAATGGTTATCACTTCAAGAAATTGTGATCTCTTATTTGTGCTTTGACCCTGCGAACCCCAGTTTCCGGAACTTCTGGTATATGGCGAGTAGATAATAGAAGTGGGGTGTATCTCGATTTTTCTGGATTCTTCTAAATTATGGGCAAAATGCAATCTTGGCCTATCAAACTATCAAAAGAAAAGGCGTCGTAAGTCAAATCGAAAAAAATTAAACAAGGATACGCAACTCTTGGTTTTCCAATTGAGTTACACCACTTCAATTATTTTAATTCACTATTTACACAATCATTTTAACTCTGTCAATATTTCTCCAATTTATAAATATGAGCTTCAATACCGTTTACGTTGAGTGAAATTTATCAAATTTAATTCATTTGGGACGGGAGCGTTTAACCATATAAAAGCTCCTAGTTTTCGGTTTGATATTTCCTCGCGAACAACTGGCTGGCTTTTCAGGCGCACCCATACCACACCAACCGGGGTCTCAGTCGGCTACAACCGCTACGACCTAAGTAATTTCGTAATCGCATTAACGCGAGCAGTATAGGTGGTGTAGAGCGTGGGGGATCGCGCCCGGCCACTAACAATGTCGTAACTTGTAAACGCGCTCGGTTGACCAACGCTCTAATGGCACACACGATGGTTTTAAACTGGCGGTCTCAAAATATTGAATTATTAAACGAGCCGCTCCTCTGTTTCCGCTATAAATATAAGTAACGCTTAGGAGAGAGAACTGACGAACCAACCCCCGATCGATGCTAAAATCTGAGCCATGATGTTGAAACGGTCACCCCCCCCCCCCCCCACACACACTCCCCTCATCTCATTCAGGAAAGGCTTTGTGTCTGGTCTTGAAACGCTGCAATGCAGGAAAGCTACTTGGGGGAGCTTTTCTTAGTCGAGACTGTCAATGAGAAAGATTTATAAGACGTCTTAGTGATAATAATCAGAAATGCTGGATTGTGAGAGGGGTAGAGTGGAGAATCAATAGTTCGGTTGGTAGAGCACTGGACTGGCAATCCAGGGATCCGTGGTTCAACTCCCAGTCTCTTCGAAACTCTGAATTTTTCGCAGTTACCAGTTAAAATAAATAGTAAAAATAGTATAGTTTAAATAATAGTAAAATATTATTATAAAAAGCGAATACGTCACTCGGTTCGTCTTTTCATTCGGTGCTGTTTCGAATCCACCATTTCTGATACTGTCAAGTTCATATTTTTAGTTTTACTCAGGAGTCAAAGCTGGGAAGTAACCAATGAAACGACTCGTCGTAGTCCAGTTGGTTTAGCGACTGACTGGTTTCGCTGTCCCGGGTTCGATTCCCAGCGCGGGCTCTCGAAAATTTCGATCCCGGGATACTGGTCGTGCCCCTCGCATAGTGCCTAAGCCCCATGAGGGGTACGCCTGTAGTGAGGTTGACTACATTGATTGTTGTTGTTGCTGAGGTCGGCTACATTGACTACGTTGATTGGGTAAAATAAAAGTCAGATGCATCCAACTCGAAAGTAGCGAATTTCCGATTCGGAATCCCTCTTGCTAGTATTGAATTTGCTATATATATATATTTTAGTAATTCATATTGTCCCAAATCCGGGAGAGCAAATTAATTAGGAATAATGTTGTTTATAAAATTTAATTGGTTGTGCGCTGACAGTTTGATTAAAACAGCGATTGATTAATGTAATGAATGGGAAGTGAATGGAGATTATTGGAAACACGGAGTATGCATTTGACCACCGAGCGTAGTAAATTGATGGATTAACAAAAGGTTGACATTGTAAGGGAAAACAATAGTGAAAGGAGCAGGAAATTTTAAATTAAATTCCATGTGTACGCCTTCTGTTTAGATGAACGGCCGCCGTGCGTCGCTTCATTCTAGCTGGGGATCTCCTGGTGTTCAAATTGTTATGGCGCCGTTAGCGTCATCCCATTAATTGCATTCCTGGGTGAAAAGTGTCTCATAATTGTTTCTATTCAAAAGCGCAGAAATATTTTCGTGATGTGCTTTGCTTGTGGTAGTTTGGATTACGTGGATGATGGGGTGCGTAGGCGTTCTCCTATTCACATAGGCAGTGTTGTCGCGCTTTTTAGTTTGGTTTGTTGACGGACAGAACGGAATCCCGGCTGATTATCATATGAACGCAGGTTGTGTTATAACCGCTCGCTAAACTAATAATGATACCACCACCACCACTCTAAACGACACACTTAATCCGTGTCTGACCACTCTATAAATCTTTTACAGATTTGTTCACATGCGGTTAAACCGGTAACAAGGATAGGCAGTGGTGAGATGGATCACGGGTTCAATTCCCGGGACCCACTGGAATTTTCGGACGAGGGAAATTCCTACACGCGGAATGAAAGTATAAAAGCAGGTGGTGAATGTGCCTAATGTCGCCACGTTGGGCGAGCTAGTACTGTAACAAATGACGAGAAAAGAAGGTCCCGAACTGATGTGTCAGAGTGAGGGGGAATAAGATCTGGTGAGTGCTGTCCTTTGATGACGACCGATGGGCCCGGGGTCCGCCTGCGAGCTTACGTCTGAATGGAGGGTTCAGCCTTAATAATGTCGTTCGGTAATTAAGCCAGTAATTAAGGCACTAGTGTGAAACTGCAGTTCAGTTTATCGACACTATTTTGTGGGCTGTGTATAGCTATGCTAATCAAATTTAACGACGTCCGTGTATAGTCTAAATTCCGCACATTTGACCGTATAATCTAAGCAAGATATTAAGAGATAGTCGCATTTACTAACAAATGTTAATTTAGACAATTACTATAAACGCAAAATGCTTCAACCAATATGAAGTTAAAAAAGAAAAGAAAAAAGAAAACACAACATTGGTTTATGCAGCTGAACGGTTTTAGTTAGTTCTCGAATTAATTTAATGTGTTTATTAGACAATATCTCATGAAAAATTGGAATGAAATGTGGCTTCGGCGAATCTAATTTTATCGTGATCCCCATTATACGCATTACGATAAGGGAGATTTTGTTCAATTTCTCGCAAATATACCCCTGGTTCGAATAAAAGAGTATCCTTGCCGGGAATCGAGCTCTGAAGTGCCGCACCACGAGTCGTCCTCTCGGTTCAATTAGGCTTTTAATATCAATGGAGAAACTGATCCCCCGATTTCATAAAGGTCTGATGATTTTGGTCCACGTCTATCAAAGTATCTAATTTCGGCTCCGGTTTTGAAATTACAACCGTAACTTCTGCTCTTCTCTCAAATGTTGACAAGTTCGAGTTGTTACCAAAGCAAAGGGTAGAGATTAGGTGCGCCCCGAATTCATAGTTTCATCGCCGTTAACGGCTTTTTGACTGAACGCATCGCGGAACGACTACAATTTTATTACTGGCGCAGACGCCAATTGGATTTTGGGGATGGCAGTTTTGCGCTTATTAAATGAATGCGCAGTTCAGTTTGGATCTTGTTGACGTTACCAGTGTACTCTCTCTGTGCATGGCGATGGCGTGGTTGCGTCGCACAATCGAGTCCGCCCAGTTGGAACGACCGCCGATTGCGTGAGCCGTGAGGCTCGGGTTGATGGCGGGCGAGACGGAGTGAAGCGGAACGCGGCATCGATTTTGCCTTGGTGCGACCACTCTTGCGAGTCCTAATTAGAGGAAATTGCAGTGAACGAATCGCTGGAGCGGATTTTTCGTCGCGAGTAATCGTTTGGACGCTGTACAGTCGTCCATCGAAAGTACATATGCAGATATATTGGGGGAAAAAACCACACCCGGTGAAATTTCGGCAAGGTACCGAGAGCGTAAGTCATCTTGTTTTCAGTATTACGCCAATCGAGAGTGACTCAATCGTCCGTCATCGTTGAGGCGAATGTATAATTTAATTCGTGTTATAAAATTAGAAAATCTTGTGGGGAATGTACTGGAAAAATCTTAACTTGCAACTCTTTAGCTAAGAACGCGAAAGAATCCGTTGGTACAGTAAACAGCAGATGACATGGTTTTTGGTTCGAGCCTTACTTAATGTTTATAACACTGGTGAAAAGAACAATTGGTCGTTGTATTAAAAAATATTTTAAAGTACTATCTGACAACAGTTATTTATTTATAATTGTAGTTCTGCGATACACAGATTTCTTGAAGGCGATGCTTGTAATTTTTGTGTTTGGATTATATCTAAAACTCATTAAAAAATAACTTAGTATTAAATAGAAGAATAAATGTGATTTGTTTTGGGGCTTAACAATTTTTGCATGACGTCGGTAAGGCTAACATTAACAAATTATTTATGCACAGTATATACCAGCCTGTGCTCAATAATACCTTAGCATTAAATTTGATTAATGGTCCAGGTACAAGTTTATTGGTGCCAGTGCTGTCCTAATTCGGTATCCCCGCGAGGCAACTTTGACTGCAGCGGTATCTGCCTTCATTGCACTTGAAAGTGACTACAGGAAAAGTTAAGGAAATTGTTTCTGATGAGATTCCTGATCAATTAATTATAAGTTGGCTGCTTAACATTAAAGTGGATGGGGAACTTTGTGGACACGCTATATGTGTAGGACGTCCACGTCGCTCACGCGAGAGTGCAGAGCTGCTTTTGTGGAAAGACTCAATTTGTCGACCCTTTACTTCAATCAGCCCTTACCCCCGACTCGTTCTGTTTTTTAAGCGCATTATCGAGAACACATTTCGCGCGGGGCGTTTCTGTACCGCTCTCAGTCAATAGGGGACGGTATTGTTAAGGGGTCCTGCAGTCGCTTTCCACGATAAGACGACCATCTTGGATTTTCTTCCTTACACTCAAGCATCGTACACAGATTTCATCGACTTATTTATCAACGTACGTGTCTGATCAAACGGATGGTGGTTGATACTGGTGGCGGTCTCATCCAAGATGGCCGCGCCATTTCGATACGCGACAATGCGAGACTAGCGGCAAACCGATTCAGGGTACATTGTAGTCCTGCACTGCGATACAGGAGGCCGTACTCAAAAGAGATTTTGGCGCCCTCCACCCTCGCCCTTTCTCTCAGCAATTGAGTCTCAATCTTCATTAGCAGGATGCCGGTCTTTCGGCGCCCGCCAGCGGGGACGGAGCGCAGCCAGTCAAACTCGGCGCAACTTGAACGAGACCTGCGAGTCGGCAAATGCGTTTTGGCGTCTTTCAGGATATATAAATTAAACTAGACGTCGCCACGAAAAAATATTGGGGGGATGGAGCTGCGTGAGGGCAATTGGGGGTGGCGTCACTTTTGCGCCTACAATACATTTTGCATGGTTATGGGGGTTACCACCACCGCCATAACCGCACTATACTGTGTATGTGGATGCCTTCTTCACCCAGTTTGCAGTCTGATTTATCGCTACCACTCTTTCTGCGGCGGAGTGTGCAAATTGACGAAACCAACCATATATTTTATTATTTTCTAAAACTCTTACCTTCTATTTCTTTCCGTCTAAGCAGGCACCAATAGGCGCGAATTACTGAAAGCTCTGTCTAAAACGCTC
Organism: Mycogona germanica; assembly: GCA_034698785.1. Taxonomy (NCBI): domain Eukaryota; kingdom Metazoa; phylum Arthropoda; class Diplopoda; order Chordeumatida; family Chordeumatidae; genus Mycogona; species Mycogona germanica. Next base: position 16,346 of record JAQGBY010000337.1, on the reverse strand, counting down.
CTGTTGAATTATGACCAAGAAGGTGCTAGTTTGTGAATGCATTTGGCCAAAAGCGCTCACATTGAATCGCAACCGCTCCGCCACCACCTACAAATATGGGCGCCAGACTTAATCCTGAGATGGGCTTTCGACCCTTGTGTCTTATAGATGTCGTCAAGTCGTTTCCGACCTCTGATGACCCTGTAGATAAAGGCTCTCCAATGTTTCAGAGTACTGTTTCTCCTAGTTGCTGATCATCTTTTCTTGCTGCCCTTTACTTTTTCCAAAATAATGTCCTTTCGAAGTAGAACAGCGGCTGTCTCACCACCCTGACTTCCAGGAAAGCTCGATATCCTCCAACCCTGACTTATTGGTTCGTTTTGCGGTCGAGGAGGAGTCGCCTCAAGCGCCAGAGGTCGAAAGAATCCATCCTCCTTCGTGCAGTCTTCCTCATAACCCAACTTTCAAATCCATAGACATCGCGAATTAAACAAATATGTATTTTGCAGTGGGTGATACGGATTTGAGCCCAGTAATCCTGACGACACTATTCAGACTTATTCGGTGTCGAGTCCGCGCCTGATTGCTCAGATTTGCGCACCTCCGTTCTGAGCGCACTTTTCTCAAATTTTTTTTACGCCTATTCTGTCCGTGTTTGAATCTGTGAGTGTGTGTGTGTGTGCTAATGCTGAGTAATGGGGAATCTGGCGACCGACTTTCCCTGGGCGACGGAAATGCGATGTGATGGTCTCCCCGCTCGTTGTCTGGATACGGAGCGCTAACCGATCCTCCCCACTTTCCCAAATCCGTCTCCCTACTCCAGAACGGGTCACGATAGAATACTAGCGCTTTGGGATGGTGATCCGACGACGCTGAGGAACTGGTGTGACCCTGCGTGACCCAGCCCACCATCAAATTCAATTTGCTGTATTATCGAGGAGACGCTTCTGTAATGCATGTATTCGTATTTCTTTTGATACGTGCGTTTGCATCATTTCAAATCTTTTCACTTTCTTAAGGTTGCGTGCCACTCGGCGAGAGAATGTGTCGAGTCATTCGAAAAAAACAATTTTTCGTTTGACTGAACAGTCACTTATTTTTAATGCCGGTACTTTCTCTCATCGTATACCTTCGGGGATGGAATCTCGGGGCATTAATTTTGTTATTAAATACATTCGGGCACCAAATGAGTTTTCTGCGTTTTATAAATCTTATCATTTGTTTCGTGTTTGTATTGAAAACGCGTTCAGTGCACCCGTTGAATTAATTAAATTGTGTTCAATTACTAAATTCATTTCTATTCTGTTTCTAATTGTATTTTCTGGTTGTTGGGTCTTCCAAATTATAATCCATTAACGACCTGATTCTCAATTTGCCTATTCATATATTTTTTTTCTGTTTAATCATTTAGCGAATAGGATTTGCGCGGACCGCCTTTGTCAAATGCACTTGGAAATATGCAACTGACGCTAATACTCGGCCCTTCATCTCTAATGGCTGCGACAGAAGGCAATTAACAAGAGTTTTGGCTCATAATTCATGATGGCGCCGACAGGAGCGCCCCTGGTGGTGGTGATGGGGGCGGGTAATTGGGGAGGCAGGCCGTTTGTCATACGAAATTTTGGAGCGAGCGAGTTGTTCCGTGAATTAGCAAGTGTAATAATGACACTGGCGTTATTAATGTATCTGCAGATTGACGCAGTGGCGACCGAACTGTGGATCGCTTGCAACAACACGGTAGTTAAATGTTTGGAGTCACCGTATTGGCATCTCACAAATGACTTTCTGTCGCTAACACCCCGCAACATCAGTCCTGTCGTCCAAAATTAAAATTAGGATCGTGCAATCGGCCGATTCCTAATTATACAATTTCGGTATTACAGTTACAATTGTTTTACTAAAATAATTCTGCTTAAGAAGGATTTGTGCAAATGATGGAGGATTCCGAAATGACCGAAAAGTGTATGCACCACACACTACATTATCATCTTAGCAATTTGTGACATCACAATGATGATGATGGCCAGTGGGTTTCAAGGATGTGGTAATGACGTAACTGTCCAGGCAGAGTCAAAGGTCAAATCTTGGAAAAATAAATCCGGGTTGACTTGCCATTAGATACGTCATGACATTTACTCTGACGGGTGGAGCTCTCGGAATAATTATTACCAATGCTTACGATGGACATAATTTAAAATTGCGATTCTCCGATGTCCTCCGACGAATAAGAATAACAGTGCTCGTTCCTCTGATTTGGCCGTGAGCCAGAATAGAGATTCGAGGGAGATTTGTGAGGATTTGTCGTTATCCTCTCCACTGGAACATTGTAGTTTGGATATTTCGAGTAATAATGATACACAGTTCACTGCACAGATTTTCAGAACGAACTTCCTGACTCTTTCCCTGTATACCCAGATTAGTAAATGTTGTCATTTACATGAAAGTGCAGTAATCGTAAAGCAGCTTCATGATGTTTAAAGTAACAACACTAACCCCAGGCGTGCCCCTCGAAACGTCAGCAGATGGACTTATCAGATCCTGTTTATTATTGCGATGATATGTTAGTGTAGGATCTTGTCTACAATGAGTATGACGTGGGCCACAATTGTTTTGTGTTCGCCTTTCCAACTCCGAGGAGATTCGCTCATTCCTTCTCTGAAAATGAAAAAAAAATAACAGCCAGGAATTTATTTTATGACCGTTGCTCGCTTGCTGTAGCTTAACCGTGGCATCCTAACATCGGGGCATTCGGATAATAACGGCGGCCTTCGGCGAAATTAGTTCAACAGGCACATTCCCTTAATTAAACATTACCATCGATTATTGCAATGCCTTGGAAAACTTCAGGCTCTTATATGCATTATATGCTCGTACTTGAATGTTGTAATACACCCCAACATACTCGGCAAGAGATGCTCCAAAATACCCGCGAATATATTGGCTGATTGCACTCCGGCTTGTGGTATCATACTGTATGATACATTTGTTTCCAATTTCCCCTGCTGGTGGCGCTTAAAAATTGGCGATGTTATCATTTTGGGACTTCCAACAGTCCAAATTCGATTGCCGTAACTCGGAAATAAACCACCACCACCACAGTGCACTCAAAATGATAACGAGATGTTGTGGTATGGAATAAATTATATGATAAAAAATCCTGATTATTAAATACTGATATCTTAACCTACAATTGCAACAATTATAATACCCACGCAGAATAATTAACCAAAATCTTACAGCACTGACCTTTGCATATATTGACTAGTAAGTATTTAATTAAGTAAGTAATTAAAGTAAATTCGATTTGCTAGTTAAATTCTTGTAGAACTTTTGTCTTTTTACTGTATACAATACATGATTTGGACGGTGGGCGTTTGACGAAACAAAATAAACGGTTATCAAATATTTAAAATGCTGGCTCGATTGCTATATGCCAAAGAGGTGTAGGGATAGAGTTCGATTCGGAATTACCTATGACATTAAGATTTACGTGGACCTCCAAGATGACGTCGTAACTTTTCCATCCGACTAAATGAGCTGTCTTGTAGCTGCCGCCAATGGTCTCGTCTAGAAACCATTCGCAATGAAACTATCGCTGCCTGTGTGGAGTGGGCACCATATTTTTAGCAATATAAAAATCGAATGCTTCTGGGGTTCTACTTACTCATGGCAATTTTTTTTGCGCTAGTACGCCCTCGTAATCGTAAATGCGTCTTAGGTCGCTTCAGCGGCGCAGGCATCAAATTAAAAATGCCAAATTGATGATAATGATCGCGGAGAGCCTCTTAATTATGCGCCATTCAGTCGTCTTCGAAAATTGATACGAACGATAGAACCAAATTAGTGTTATATGTTGTAAAGGTCGCGTAAGAGCTCAAAGGTATAATTTTTGGATTCATATTTAACGCGAATTATAAATTATCTAGTCGCCACTTATAGTTTGTCTCTAACATCAATCTACATAACTACCAGTTTATTATAGACGGCGGATGTTGAGCTGTCTTTACTCTAGATAAGATCAAGGTAAACGCCCAGAAGTGGTTCAGATCACAAGCAGCCGAATTCTGAGGGGTATTTTACAATTAGTACCAAAATATGACACATCCCTTAATTGGCATGGTGAATATTTCGAAAAGTAGCTTAAGGTGTGTAGATGTTTCTGTAATAAAATGCAAATGAAAACAAATTGCTAATTTTTTAAGTTCGAAAACGGTACTGATTTTCTGGATCAGCTTTGTAAATGTAGGCAACACTGAAACGCCCCTCAATTTAAAGGAATTCTTTTCACTGCTGTCCCGTGCCTTATGCTTAAAAGAAAAAGACTTTTTTTTAGTTTTATGGGATTCTTCTTAAATTGCTTTACTATTTGGAATTTGTTAAAAAAATGGCATGCGCATTGGTAGGTTCCTCTTTCGATTTCCTACAATACAAATGTGATTTGGGACAAGTTTTACGTTTCAATTCAACTCTATCCGCAAGACGCATCATCCAATCCAGCTTAGTTCTTTCAAAACAGAGTTTGGTTCGTCGGGTGAGTAAGTAGCTTAGAAACTCCGCCTCTCGACAATGGTAGCCTATCGATCGGAAAAGTCTCTGCCACCTTCGCCACCCTTTTGTTTGACCGGCAAACCCAAACGCAAACCTTTTACTACATCAATGACAATGTCAGGCCAAGTTAATAGCATCTAGCCCTGGCTTTGTCCTTAGCGTTACGGAATTCCGTTGTCATTAATGCTGCCTGATGAGCGAGCGCCACCGATTGTCAAGAATACAACACCATTTCTCCTATTCTAGTTAAGTACAATGTGCAAGGTGATTTAATCAGTGAACTCCATACCGATTTGTATACATTGATAGCATTTCTAACTCTTTATTGATTTGAAAGGAAATTTAGCGAAGATGTTGAGGAATGGAAAAATTCACCGTGGAAATGTCGTTTTGTTTGATCTTATCATGAACATGCGTATTAAATAAACCAAAACGAAACGACATTTCAAGAAACAAATCTTGACAAACATTTTGAGCTCGCTAGACCATTTCTACGAAAGTGGGTTTTCTCGTTTAAGATGACTAAGACCTTCATTTGAGATTAAAGCTAAGACTTCGTAGTTACAGATTTGTTCATTATGGTAGCTATCTGACTCACTGTTACTGGTTTAAATGGTTCAGTGTTGATGCGGAAATTTTGTTCTTCTCGGTCCTAAAACTGGGAAGTGATCCGATACGGTCAGAGTGAATGAATCCACTTCCGCCAGGCTTCCGCACCGATTACCGCAGCGCCCAAACGTCGGACCAATGAAGGTCGGCGGTTTCGTAACTGCAATTTCGGTTAATGGTGTGTGTACCATTCCGACGAATTTGGTGGACGCCTCTCCTCCAACGACCACAGTACTGGCCATGAAGATGGCAGCGTTTGTCGATCGACTGCGTGATCTCTCTCCCGTCTCTCCGGTTCTTCTCTTTTACAAAGTGGACAGAAGGGAGTCCCCGTGGCAACAACAACAACCACTTCGCCATCTTGTTCGGCCCGCCACTCCGGTTCTATCACGCGTTCCCTTAATCGATGACCACCGTCCTCCTCCGGCTGCACTCTGAAACTAAATATGACATTTTAGGAAGAAGCCTCAAGGAAGTGGCGACTCTTGTACGGCAATTTCCTGCTGAGACCTCCACTTTGTCCATAAAATTGCAATATCTTGGCTTGAGTTTGGTGGGAGAGAGGGTCTCACCAAATTATCTTAGTTAAATTATATTTAAAATTAACGAGATCATTTGATTTCAAATCTTAAATCAAAACAGTGTAATAAAGCCTTCGGTATTTTCTAATACCGGGCCATCTTTATATTTTTACTTTTTACTTTGTTATAGGCACTTGAAACAGAACGAGAATGTAGTGTTCTTCACTTGAAACGAAAATATCGATTCACCAATCCGGTTTCAAAAACATTCTCCGAAACAAGCAAGGATTATTAAATAAGCCAACGCCAGCATTGGTTCTAATCCGTTGCCTCTTCCCAGGAAAGACGATCAATAATGAAATCCGATATTATATCTTTCGGAACCCACATCCAGTTGGCAATGTGGCGTGCCTATATTTTTATACACCGTTTCCGCATCTCCCAGGGAATGTACGATCCATTGGAGCGTGGGTAGTGGAGGAGGAGGAGTGGGGTGCGTCGGATTTTCGTGTATCTTAACGCGATCTGATCTGTAAGCACTTGAGGGTCGCGTGTACAGCTCTATCTCTATCTCTATGCGAAATGTTGTCGTGGGGGTTAATTTCAATAGCGATGGCAGTGCTGGAGTTGACTGTATGTGCGCGTTGTTGGGATCACCTGGTTCGTCTCTGCGCATCCACGATCTACGAGGCTTAATGTTGGCAATCTGTTCGTGGGAGGAGATAGAACGAGAGAGAGAGGGAATGAGAGAGACCTTTAAATCAAATTATTAATTCAGGCAACCCGGCTCGTTTCACTCGCGTGTCGACATTCAGTTACGTCAGTTGTGTTTACGGATGAAGGGGGGGGGGGGTGGTGGTGGTGGTGGTCGTGACGTAGGCGAGGCAGTGCGGGGGAGGTGAGGGTGAGGAAATGGATTTTGGTGATGGAATGGTGAATACGCACGCGTGGAATTTTGATTTATAGATTAGTCTGAGTCATGCGATCTGAAATCGTCATTTCCTTAACGATACGAACTTTTAAAATCGTTCGCTATCTTCGAAAATAGTAAATTATTAATTTAAACACGAAATATTTAAAGTATTATTTATTCTCATTTTTATTTTTTAAGGTGGAGCGGCTTGCTCTCCGTCCTAAAAATTTCCTGCTGGTTTAGCTACTGACTGTGGCTCGGTGGTCCCGGGTTCGATTCCCGGCGCGGGCTCTCGAAAATTTCGATCCCGGGGTACTGGTCGTTCCCCTCGCATAGTGCTTAAGCACCATGAGGGGACGTAACGCCTGTAGTGCGGTTGACTACAGTTGATTGGAACAAAAAAAAAATGGGCAAACCGTTGTGAGATCAAATTCAAATTCATGAACCCTTTGACCACAGGACTAATTTGAAAAGACTATAATTATTATCTCAGTAGACAAACGAAATCGCCCTATGATGCTTAATTGTGTGCCTTGATAAAAATTTGGTTTAAAGTTCTTGGGGTAGCACACGAATGGCTGATGAATGCGTTAGGCGACATTGCATTTCCTTTTCTCGAGCTGCGCTTTGATGCATGGACCTTTTAACGTTGCGTTGGGTTGCGAGTGGCGAATAAGAAATAGCACCGCAATTGATTTCTGCGACGCGACAACTCTCGTCTCTATAGCAAAAATAGACATTCTCATATACGACCTCCTAAGACCGTAGAGTGACAATTGAGTGCTCACTAAATCTGGTGACAAGTGATGGTGGACCACAAATCCACAAGTGATAACTGCGGTTTGCTATTCAATCAAAACTGGAAATATCTCGACAAGATTAGCACTATTATTTGGAAATAGTAGTATTTTTTTAAAATTCACTGTAGTATAATATCACTACAGGATTTTCTGTACCCCTCTTGGTGCTTAGGCACTGTTAGAGGCACATTTTCACCTGTACCCAGGGATCGAAATATTTGGGAATCGAAACCGAGCCACAGTCAGTCGCAAGACTGACTTGGATATGACGAGTCGTACATTTGTACATAATGTGTATAAGAGCAAACGAGAGTTTAAGCACAAAGATTCGTAAACATGTTACTAAAAAATACAGGACGATGTCATGAAAAATTCGGTGTTAAGCTACATTCTGACACTCTTCATTTCCACCCTCAAATTTCAATTTAATTTTCACAAGCAAGCTCAATGCACAACACCCTTATTGATTATTCTCTTGGCATGCTCAATTGATGGAGTGCTCTATGCTGAAATCCGAAGACTAATCACGAAAAAGTATCTTTCATTTTCGCTTTCAGTTCTCGTGAGGATCCAGTCTAGGGGTTATTCTCCGGGGTCCCGTCGGCGACTCGCGACAGCCGGATCAATGAATGAAAAACGAGGTCCTATCTGCAGCGGTGCCGCCAATGCCCAGCCAATGGCCGCTGTACGCGCTCGTCACTTGTCATTTGCGTCACGCGCGTCCCAAGTAGATATCCCAATAGTTGAGACAGCTGCGAGATATCCCACTAGTGTGTGTATGCGGGGGGGGGGGCTTTCAGGGAAATATAGGCTGCTCAATACGTTCGACGCCCCGAGCGTCGCGCTCCACCTACTCGGGACACAAGGATAGGCGGGCGCCGTTGACGATTTCAAGTAGTTTACCAGCACCGAGGAGAAAGTGTCATGCGTTCAGATAAATGGATGGTCTTGTCGTTAAGCGGTTGCCATTTTGAGTGAGATAGATACTAGGACACCAAGATATTTATTCCATCGTGCATTAAAAAAAATCATTTGAAATGACGATACAGAGGAAATGGTCGTCGGGAAAATTGAAAGTTAGAGAGCTGATTCAGTCGTCGTTACTAAATCTGTCTTGAACAAGGACTATTATATCCTAACTCACGCTATTGAAAATCCTCAGGATTTCGGTCCAGTTAACTTGACATGGTGTTAACAGTTTTTAGAAAATTCACTAATTGTTGGTCACAAATGGCCACTATGCCAAAGTGGCCACGAGAGGTGCACCACCAAGATGCCCAATTTCTAAATTTTGATGTTTTTGAAAAAACATCAAACTAAGTTAAAACATCAAAATCAAGCTGGTTCTAACGGTGCAAATCACATAATGATTGAACAAATATTCCATGTTTAATTAAAGTGCTGAATGTAAAGTGTCATTTATAGTGTGGTCCAATAAAATCAGGGCCAATATATTGTTTTGTTATATAAATATATTGTATATGTTCCTGCAGTATTCCATACTGAATATCCCATACAACCGCAGCTAAGTGTGGGAAAATTGTAATTTCCCTCATTTGGCAATGTTGCCAGAGGTCACCACTAGAGGACGCCACTTGTCCCTAAAGTGTGGAGAACACAATGACAGTGAAATCGAATTAAAAATAAGATAATTTATTCTGATAATATAAATAATTCAGAAATTGCTTATTTTCTTATGATAACCACTACAGCAGCTACCGATGTAAAAGAAATTCTCAAAAATTATTAAACTGGAGTGGCGCATCCTTCCGCTTAGTTTCAATGCATCGGCGTCTCTCGGAACCAATCTCTTCAAATATTTATTTGCGATAGTCGGAAGAGATTTGGCGGCAGCCCGTCCAAACAGCCGACAGCGATACCAAATACAATTCCAAATCCGACCTACTCTCCAACTGCGTTCCGGTTCGTTAATGCATTTGCCGAGAGCTTTAAATGGCGAGACGGAAGAGTAGAGGGCGTGGCGATCGCTCAACTATCCATTCGGCTCAACCCCTTAAGCCTCTAAATGTGTTTCGATTTGCATATACGCCTGTCGAAAGCAGGAGCTCCACTCGACGACAACCTACCCGTAAAGTGTTTCCATCTGCGCCAGTCGCCGAATGTTTTTCCACCAGCGCACACTGAGTCACGTCAACGCTACGAGGTTCCTCTTTACGGTTAAGTTGTCGTCAACTGGATCGTAGAAACGATGTTGTCGCATTGGAAGTCTAATTCAGCAGAGAGCATTACACCTTGAGTGCCTGTGTTTCATTAGCCCGACTATTGTACTTCATCCATTCAATGAAATGTCGCATTCCATTTAATCGACTTGCAACCGGTTTTCCATGACGAGTGTGTCATTGGAATGTATTTGTGAATTTGTCTGCAAAATGCAGTCTAGATTTTAGCATCGAAAGTATCTGAATTTCGATAGCTTATAAATTACAATCACAGGGTTATCAGACTAACGATTCCGATATAAGATTAAATTATGTTTTTTTAATTCTAATGGAGCTGTTAAAAATGTTTATATGAAATTATTATACGGATTACACCAGAAGGAATTAGTGTTGCTAATGGTTGTAGAAATGATTCTACATTTTTGGTTAAAAGTGTGTTTGTTTTTTAGACAGTGATCACAACACCATTACATTTATTTGGTGTTATCAAACAAACATTTTTTTGGCGAACACTTAATTATTCCAATTATTTTCACTTAATTATAAAAAACTTTTGAAACCAGTCTATGTTGTTGGAAGTAAATTTCAACGCTTGTCAGACATTAAAAGTAGTAGGGGGGTCATTAAAAACACAAGTATGTTTGTCCCCCTTAATTAATATAGGGGCATATTCGTAGAAATTACAGCAGTGGCAATGGTCTCGTCATAAAGTTATCGATTAGCACTATAAACAATAATCTCAAGGTTCTTCGAAGTCGCGTGGTTAGCTATTCCAACCACAAGTTTTAATTAATGCAGACTAGCCATAAAATGTGGTTCAGCAATAGAGTCTCAGTTGCCTCGTAATGAAGTTATTGATTAACACTGAAAAGTAAGTCCCTAGATTCTAAAAATACAAATTGACACTTCCGCTGGAAGGGAGAATATTACGGAATGCGCTTTCACCCCAAACAATGGCGAAGCTTTTCAGACTCAATAAGCGGGAGAGGAGAAAAGGATTACGACTTTTAGCGTTCAGGATGAAGAAAACCGAAGAAAAAATAGTCCAGACATTTAGGCGTCTTGATATTTGCGTCAACTATGTTCATGATCCTCTCTAATGAGGACCATAAAAAATTGCGTGCGAGAAAATCAGTTTATACATAAAGATATTCGTAATAAGGGAATTGAATAAGAATCGTTACGAAACTTTTGATTTAATATTATCAAAATATAAACTTTAATTGTGTAAACAATATTACTATAAGAGTCAAAGTCGTACTTGAAATATAATAAAATAAAGTATTCATAATAAATTCATAATGAAATATGGGTTGTTTCCTGGACAGCATTATTTTATTTGAAAGTTTCTCGCCGACTCTGGTCGTCTTTTTCGTCCGGTGCTGTCCCGGAGACAAACCCCTATTTCATTATGAATTTATTATGAATATTTTATTTTATTTAATTGTGTATTTGTTTGAAAATTATCTATTGATAGAGTACATGTGTTTATTGAATATAACCAAGTTATAGTCGTTTCGGGTTGCAGTGCGTGCCATAAAAACGGTTACTCAATATTTCTTTCGTCTCCATCTCGTTAGGAATAAGTTTTTTATCCCCCCTTTCATCGATGGTGAAAATTTCCAACCGTGCTTCTAATAACAAGGTGCTTATGCGCACATGTGGATGCCGCACACGTCAACTGCCTCTGTCTATAAATCCTCCTGTGACTCCCGGGGGCACTCCAGCGTCGAAAGAGAAATTGTCCATTTCTTCGAATCGATTCTGCGAACATCTTAAAAATACCAATACCCAGATGGACCGTGTGATCTCGAATCGCCGGATAAGATCGTACAATTAATGGTTAATTATTAGTCTAGACGGTCTCCAATCATTCTGGAATCACGCCGGATCTAGCTAGGAAATATTGGGTTTACTATGTACTCTGTAATACACCTCGAAGGAAAAGAGCAGTGTGGGCTATTTCGTGGCTTCCGGTCTGGCGAGGATAAACATAGACACATGCCTCAGGTCGAATGGACTTGCCGCAGCGCTCTCTATGATTTCCGAACACGATCGAGATTGAGCTCGGCGTTCGTGCTAAATGGGTTACGGCCAATGCAGTGTGTATGTGGCATCGAATTTTACGACGGCTTGATATTGCTGCGCTCTGCCAATTGGGCATCCGTCATTTGTCGCCGCCCCGTCCTCCTGCCCAGGGGGGTGGTGGTGGTGGCGGTTGCACGAACTGTTGGTCGGGGAAGGGGGGTCAGTCCCCCATTTGCTCTAAGTGGTTCGGTGCCCTCGCGCGTTTTTATGATCTCCTTTCTCCGTGTCTGTCGAAACCCCCGAGTAAGATATTATTCATTTTACGACGTTTTCGCTGGGCTATATCTGCCCGCCGAAACACGGACGAATCTGGGGCGGGGATTCGATATTGATGGGACTCGGCGGGACCGCTGCCGACGACCGAGGAGGAGGTGGTGGAGGAGGGAAACAATGACCGGACTGCGGTCTTCACCCCTTCAAAATAAATATCATTTTGAGAGAGCAAATAGGACCTGGGTTGGGTGTGTCTTCCGTGTGTGGTGTGTCACTGACACGAGAACATTTCGAATCTAGTTGACGCGCACATTGCAACTTTTGACGTTAAAGATGCTTAATTCGACAAATCTCCTTTCGCTATATACACTTTATGATCAGTAGTAAAAAAAAAGATATAATCAATAGTTTTCAGATATTTATCTTTTATAACTACGACGAGCCAACCGTTTCTCTGAATGACCACCAGAAGAAATCAATAACTAATTCACGAGATATCCGCATCGTTGCGTTCTTGTAGAATTTCAATTTAATTTAATTACCGGTGTCTGTTCGATAAAAAAAAGCTTAAAATGACGTCTTGGTTTTCAGTTTTACGTTCTATTTTCCTGTTATTTTAAAGGTGTCAAGAAACCTTTTTGGTAGCTGAACCGTTAATGGGAATGCTTTTTGCCTTTTATTTTGGGTCATATTGACGTTCTTAAAGAACAGCCGCGATGAAATACTGTGTATTCGCCAATAGGCGAATTGTATAAGCCTCAGTAGCCATCGTTCGATCAGAGAACGCGTTTTCCAGGAATGAACCGGTACTTAAACGTAAGTGCCAATTGCGCTCAACTTCTAGTTCTGTGTCTTTTTGTCAAAAGAATATTATTATTATTACGATCGAAATGTCCACGACTTTTCGATTTTTCAACACGATGGTGTAATTTTAGGACAGATAAAAGTGGATCGCAATCAAACACGAAAATGTTAGTTTCCAGAGTTGTGTTGAGCTGGCTTCAATTCCGTTCTACATCACCTGTAGATACATTTGAGTTTACCACCCATTTCGTCACAAGGCACTAAAGGTTTTTTGGCTTAAAAGCAGAAGTGGTTTCCGAAAGGACATGAACCCTAAATTTGTTTCAAATCCTGATATTTTGTAATTTCGCCATTTTGGTTTAGGAGACTTTGTTAGCTAGTGCAATTGACTGTTCCATTTCAAAATGTCTTATTTTTTTTGTTCTTTTTTAAGGCAGCTTTTTTCTTCCTTTCGACTATTGACGAGAAGGAAAATGCGGGTCTTGCAGCGTCAAGGAGACGCTCATTCTCATTCTAGGCGCCAATTGTCTGACATTATTTCCATTGTGTGCAGCCTCAATCTTCACTAGGTCCTCTGCCCAATATGTCGACCTTACTCAAATTATGGTGTTCTGTCAAGAATTGGAGCTACATTATTAATAGGCCCTTATATTAACATATAATTTCGTCTGACACTTTTCCTATGAGTGTACACCATTCTTTACTACTCTTTTAAACCTCTTCAGGGGAGAGATTTCACTTATTTAATTTGGTTGATTTCACATTTTTATTTTATTTTAATATTTTATTTTTAGGCTTGAATGTGATGTTACTATGTGCAATAGTCTATGTTTACAAAGAATACGAAAACTCAAAAGTTTGGAATACTCATAAGTTTAAAAGAGCATAAACTTTAATACCTGTCTTGTTTCGAAATTCTCCGAGGCTATGGTTTATTATTATTTTGGCAAGTCGAGATACAGTATTTGTCAGTTCCAAAAATGTAAGCCAAGTTCTGGGGGTCTCCTGAGGTTCAAATGCCGACTCGTGAATATTTCATTTCTGACAGCCGATCCTTATATTGAGGTGGTCGATACGGAAATGTTTGGTTTTTCTGGGCCGTGACGATTCGATTGATTCCAGCCATAGAGCTGTTGGTCGTTGTCGTCGTCTCCGCCGCCTATACTACCGTCTTCGACGTCATCAATAGATTTATCTATACCTGCCAGACGATGGTGTGTGCTCGCTCAATTATGCATCACACACACACGAAATACAGTATATAGGGAAACATGGTGTGCGCATGCGCAGTTCGCCGCCGTTTTCTATTTTTAGCCGCCGTGCGCATGCGCCGATGAATCGACGAACGTAGATTGAGGGGGATGGCGGTCGTGTGTATTTACCAGGTGACGCAGCGAGTCACGACGCCTCTCCGTTCGAAACCTCTTTTTCAAATGACCTGTCTTTTGACACGACAGGTGACAAAACTGGCTAAGTTTGGGCTCTGGTCAGTATCTACTGCTAGGTGGCGCCGGGGCCTTGTGAATCTCTTTGCTCTGAGGCAAAGAGGCAATTGCCTCTTTCTCCTCACGTCATGTCTACATTCGTGTTCCAGGTGTCACGACCGGTATTTCTGCAGGGCGCGTGTTTCATTTCATACCACGTAGTCTTGAAACAATTTGATTCAGATTTGTAATTGTTTTAATGAAATACAATTTCATGCAAAAGAGACCATATTGAGTTCCGTTAATGTTTTTATCGTTTATGAGGGCAAGCGCAGTACAAGTACTCAAGATGGTGTAAAGCAGGGAAGCTTTCAGGGGGAGCTTCTTAGCTGCATTGTGGGAGCAGCATTCTATGAATTTAACCATTATGTTTGGCAGCCTATGTGCTTTCATTTTTTTGATAATAGGTTGACAGGTATGTTGATCATTGAAGATTTTATCATTTGATTAAAAATGGGGGGAAATCGGTCTTTTCCCATACCACAATATATCATAAATTTGTTTGGCTTCGATTAATGACTTTAAAATAATTCATTTAAAATAAATTCATTAATGACTTTAAAATAATTTGAATGCAAGTATTAAAGGTTATTCTTGGGTGCTTCCTGGTTATTCTATGCATTTATCTATTATTATTTTATTTTATGAATTCATTGAACTAATATTTGCCATTGCACTAGTCTTTATCATCATTTTGATATAATGGAACGATTAAAATGGAGAGAAAAAAATCAGTCTTTCTCCTATCACGATATTCGTGACTTAAAATATATTTAGTGAGTTTTCTATTTATTCTATGAATTTTCCAATTATTCTTTAAAATGTCTGGTTATTCTTTGATGTTATGGTCAATTCTGAAAGTTTTCTGTTTGTTTGGGAAGTTTTCTTAACCACCTTTTTTCTATAATTTTTTTAAACTCCTGTGTAGGGCATGCACAATTCGCCAGTAACCGTATTTATAACCACGAATTGGTTAACATGAGAAAGGCGAGCAACTTAGGCGTATCGTGTGTTACAAGGATACATTTTTAATTTGTTACATCTCTTGAATAATTTTTAATGTACACATATGTACAGGTATAATAATGCATTGATAGTTCGCAATTAAAACAATATGATAATGCAGTTTTCGTGTTCGAACGAATGAAATACCGGAATTTCCTATTTGTTACTGTTATATATTTCCAACTTTGAATTCTGGTACATAAAATGTATTCGCTATCGCTATATCCTCCTATCGCGTCTTCCACCCTTATCTTGGATCGAATATTTGTGTCGCCGCGGTTTGTCTTATGTGTGCGGTGGGGATAGGCGAGTCGGTTCGCTGAATTTGTTTCAAGCTGGAGGCGTATCGAATTTTCCGGGCTCTGCTTCGGTTTCATTTTACCGTGGAGGCCAAATTGGCCGCCGGTAATCAAATTGGAATATATATCGACCAACAGGAGGGCGAGCGTGGCGTGGCCGCTTGGGGCGCTGCGGTGCGGCGTGTCGGTCTGTTACGCCTGGGTCACTCTCGTTAAGCGGACTCTCTGGGCCTACCACGACTGACAACTGGAAACCCTCGATCGGTATTCGATGAGCGATGCAAGCCAGGGTGACCAAGAGACCATTTTAAAGAAATCTCGAAACCATCTTCAAATGGTAGTTGCCTTTCGCCAAGTAAATATGGAAGACGTGTGTCAAGTTCAACGTAACGGGCGCCTTTAAAATGAGACAACATTTTTTATGCGGTGTTTTGTTGACATTTTCGCGAATTTTCTGATTGTGGGTGAAACTTCGAGCCCTCTTGCAAACGAATATAACTACGTCTAGCGTGTTTCTGATTGCCAAGACCCAAGTGTATTTTCTTTGTAGATTGCGAACTACAATGATTTGATCGTTTTGATGATTCGACCTGGCAATCTCTTATTATGTTCTTGTTTGCTTACGAGAATTCGAGTAGTCCCTTTTGTTAGTTATGCTGATCTTGCAAAGCAAGCGTCTCCTCATGATATAAATGTTATTCGGTTCAAGAAAGCGCACTAAATTTGAGGGACATTCTAAAAATTCTTGTCTTTTCATTTCCTTTGGGATGAACTTGTCCCAGCAAATCATTTTTTCACCAATGGGTGGTCACCCTTGAATCAAGTCTATAACTTTTGCTCCTGATCTTGTGGCATGTGAGTGGCTTTCACGTTTTTAATGCCTGGTTTTCTGACTTCATTTTT
>JAQGBY010000336.1:0-48738 GCA_034698785.1 Mycogona germanica | reverse complement strand
GCGTTTATCGCGTGTCATCGTGTAAACGTAAAATAGCCGGTAAATCTAAACAATTAATTTTTTATTTCATTGGTGGTCACCCAGGCAAAGCCGGGAACCCCTCTTGTGATTGAATAATTTAAACATTTTGGTCAGCATTTGAAAAATGCGTTTTAGTAAAATGTAAAACGCAATTGAAATTCTCCCCTATTTTCAACATCTTTGAAAAAGCGTTATACAAAATAATTATGTGTTTATCCTATAAATCATCGGGACGTGTGTAGGGTGTGTTTTAAGAAAAATGCAAAGAATCTAAATTGTAAAAAATGCTGGATCGCTTCCGATTAACCGAATTTATAAATTCAGGTCGATAGCTAACTGTCTGCCATTCCATGAAAAAATTCCTGGAGCCGATAGGGAGTGGGGGGGATATCGATTAATTTCGGTTCGAATGGAAGGAGCGGCGCCTTTGGCAAACGAAGGAAAATGGCCTACCACATTTGAGTGTCCCGTGTGTGAGTGTACTGAGATGGCACGCATAGGTGCAGTAGTAGTACACAGGTAGATCGGTGGCGGCTGCGGGGCGCCTCATCGGGTCACGCCGTGACCGTGGCCCTAATATAAAACGGAGAGTGGCGGTCACTGTGCCTTCATTCATGTTCCGAAACTCAGCCGACAGAACGGACGGACCACTAACGGACGTTTCGGCCACCAGAGCGCTCGCGAGCGCCACAATCGGTAGAAGATAAAAAAGCAGACTCTATACATTGTATATACCGATAGCGGGCGCGTTGGTGTATTACGCATGTGTACAGTGTGCGTGTGTGTGTGTACACCAAACAAAAACATCTGTGTGTTGTGTGGCCTGAACGCGGGAAGCGAAAGAAGGCATTCGACAACGGGAATCGTTTGGCGCTGGACACATCCGACGTTTGCTGGACAACCACCACTCATCTCTTGTTTGAAAGTGAAGTGCAAAAAAGCGTGTGATATCTAGGGTGGGAACTGTAAAAACGACATCGCTATTTTATTGGTGCATTTCTATCGACTCTGATTTCCGCGAATTTGGTGACGAAGGATTCTCTGGCGTATTGGTTTCGTTTGAAAATTCAACTCAGGAAGTTCAATATTATATCCAAAATAGAACTTAAAAAACAACTAAAGGATTTGCACTACAGCCACAGGAATAACTAACCGGAACTAGTACTGATAATCAGGTAAGAATCGACTGTCTTTCAAAGAAATGCACAAATAACTATGTTCTTTTCTTATAGAATAGAATAGAATATTAAAGAATAGAGCGGACAACGAGTATTTTTCAATTTCAAATTTTTAAAACAATTTCAAAACAAAACATTACATATTTTTATATTAATAACATGCCTAACTTTTTAAAAAATAGAACTCTTTTGATATAAGTGTAACATTTCGTAAACGAAAAATAACATATTAAGAGCTCATCTCTTAAAATAATATTTTTCGTCTACGAACTTTGATGTGGCAATTATTATTTATGTCAAATAGAATGCGGCTGTATTTATCAAAAATCAATTTACTATCTCATTTATGTAGAAGTAAACTGATTTTTAAACATTAAAACAGTTAGTATATAATATGAGCATGTTGTAATCAATAATTATTTTAAAATGAAGTTTTGAAACTTGCTTGTTTGAAATTTCGAGTTATTTAGAGGATCTTAAATAAAATTGAAATTCCAAATTCCAATCAATCGTCATGCGAGCATAAAATACGTGACATGTTTAGTACTTCTAGTTCACGTTAATATTTCGATAGGCAACTACATAATCTTCTATATCACTTATTAACTACAGTTGAATTAAGAAAAAAAGTTAAAATATTTCTAATTCTTGTAAAGAAAACTTAGGCGCAAAGGTATTTCAATTTCTCATTGCGGTTGTTGTTTTATTCGCACATCGAACTTAAGTTGTCGTGAAATCATGTAAGCAAAATTTAAATCTCTTATCTTGCAAATCGCTGAGATTTCCTTGGAAGTGGAGAACAATGTCTATGGTTGACCAGTCAAAAAACATTGATCAATCGAAAGAGGAGGCGATTGGAATCATTAACATTCTTTACTGACGTAAAGGTATTATTATTACTGACGTTTATGTAGGTGTAAAATATGATAGGCGTCCAAATAATATTTGCATGTCCGGATGCGCTTCGTTAACTTTTTATGAAAGGCCGTGTAAGACTTCCGCTAGTTACTTACAATGGATGCTGTTCTCTTTGGTATAACCTTGTTGGTGGCGTCTGCTTGACTCACAAATTGAGACTAATGTAGGGCGACGAGTTCTACATAAATTGTAGAACTCGTTTCCCTGATTCTGAAATTCTGAGAATTGGAAAGACTTAGAGATTAAGAAAAAAGATGACTGTGAAATAGGTTGCTGAATAACAACAAGTTTTCACTCAGAGGTTCGGACGGAAGTCCTCATTCTGAAGCAAGTTCGGTAAAAGGACTTCAGCGACAAAACGGAAGTCGTACTGTCCCGGTATATTACTAGTACATAGAATTTAGGTTTTTTAGGAAGAACTTTCTTTGCCTGCCGCCTGCACTTTGTCAGAAGACGTTTTAGGTTATGAAATCCAATTTCGTGCTCCGGATCGTTTCTGGACTTCAGTTGCAGACGTGTGTGGCGCTGTCATGGTTCGGAGCATGAAAAACAACTTTTGAACATGCTCAAACCTGTTTTAGGGATAAGCTTAAGAAGCCCCATAAATTATTAATTTGACCATTTCGGCCTGCGCCGCCTCGAGACTTCCGCTAAAAAACCTGTTGCAAAACATCCGACGAGCACACACACAATGTGGACGTTAGCTGTTTTCACAACAAGTTTTAGACAGTATAAAATTTAGAACTTCGCGGCAAATATTTATTTCGCCGTTTTGACAATATTATTCCCTGAGGTGATCACCCTATTCTGCATAGGGGGCGTTGCGAGCAGCACCCGATTAATGCACCTAATTGTTTGTTACTAGATTTCTTTCTTTAATCTCTCCGCTTTGACTTAACGAAATTGAATAAAATATGAGCTGTAGATAGTTCCACAGATTTGTAGTCGAGTGCAAGTTTTTTCGGATCTAGATTTTGCGTAATTCTCGAGATATCGGTCGTTGAAGTTTTAAGCATTGCCATCGCTTCGCCGAGAAATTCAAAGATGGTGTCTCTCCACTTGATCAAAATGGCGCTGAACATTCGAGAGGCAATCACGTGCTACCAGTGATGTCAGTGATGACTACATTTTCCACACTAGATCGCGATTTTCTAATTCTTATTCAATTAATACGTCAGAGTATTATTTCAAAAAATATGAAAAAATACCTTTTCGTAATAACGAGATTAGATATTTAAATTGTCAAACATTTGGGAATCTTCATTTTAAAAATATATCACGTGTTGCGGCGTCATTGCTATGACGTTATTTTTTAAATTCAAATTTCAATAGCATAACTATAAAAAATCGTACAGTAAAATAGTCATTTTAGTTTAGTAAACCGTATGGGAATGTCAATAGTGGCCAAATGAAGCACTTTATGCATTTTCTGTGTCCATGAGGATATCCTCATTGGACTAAACGGTCGCTTACCACGATAGAAAGTGTGGGTAACCGCAATTGCCAACGTGTGTCCGATTACGGGAACAAGGAAAAAACATAGTGAGTTCTCAAATGACTATGTCGGGAAAGTTCGCGCCTTGTTTCGTTCAAACAGATGCTTACGGTTTAGTTGTTTCACGCGTCTCAGGTAAAACGTTCGCGCATAATGGACGCAATTAACTTTAGCCGTGTTTTGCCTAGCACGCAGATCGGAATTTAAAGCCTATTTCATTCGTCGAGCCTAAATTGACTATCCATAGATTAGCATGGCATTTTTACCTGCTTCATCAATTTGTTCGATTTCACTTGGTGACTTGTTCACGAAGATTATTCCAATTTATCTCTAAGGGAGGTTCTCGTTTCAATAACAACTTAAAAGTTTAATTTTACTCTTTTTCTGGGTGGCGATTTTTTTACCTTGATTCTCAATTTTGGTTTAAGTCTTTGACGTGTATGACGTCATTTTTTATTTCGTCATGGCCAATGAGGGCGAAATATCGTCAGTACGCTCACTCGACAAACATCAAATTGTCATTTAAACAATTGAAATTGTCACCCCTAAAATTTATAAAATACGCGTATTTTAGACGATGTTCGATTTTGCAGTTTCTTTTTTTTTTAACACTGCTTCAAATTTTTTCCGACCATTAAAAAATCGAATATATCATCAATCGAATCTATCATAGCAAGAAGGCTAGCTTCTCCATCATTAAAAAATCATTGGCCAACATGGCAACAATCACAATGTTTGATGATATCATTCTAAATGTACCTGAAGTAGAAGCAACTTCTTTAAAATATTTTTTTCAAACTTGCCTTTATCGCAACTATGTCATGACCCCGTATTCACCACCGAACGAGCGTAACAATAACAATCAATAAATAGAAAAAGGAATTTTCATATTATACTATTCGTATGTTCAGATATACTGTATTCAGTAGTTTGCAATTTAAATGACATTGCTGTTTTCTAACCAGTCACGGTGATAATTCAACGTTGAGTCTCGATCGGATAACGTGCAGAGTTCTAAATTCGAATCCAGAGGGGAATTAATCGATTAAATAATTAATAGTTGGTCACAATTGTTTGGAAATTGCGGACGATGCAACGGGCTGAGGGAGATCCGGCGTAACCAAGACAACTGAAGTTCATTCTTCATTCATTCTGATATATAATCTGGCTGTTAAAATATTATCTAAGGTGTCAACTAATTAATTTATAATGGCCTTCACAACGTCCAGTAAAGGGATGTTGGCCGTGAGGATTGCGGTATGCGGGGCCATGCATCAAAAACGGTTACATGTCCTCACTTCTCCATGATAGTAAATCCTCATTACCATGTGCGTTGACTGTACGAAAATCGCAGCAAATGGTAAATGGTAAATGGAAGTAAGTCGTTGAAGCGACGATTCGCTCCGAGGATCACAATGTCAAATTAAAATGCATGCCCCGCTGAGTATAACGAAAATCTGTCGAGACAACATTCTATTTTTTTTTTTTCTTCTGCACATACACGCATATTATTACAATACATAACAAGCTGCTGAATGGAAACAACAACAGAGCACTCTGCCGACAAAAAATGGCTGAATGCGCGCAACCCCCATTTGACTCGGCATTATATAATCATTATTATTATTGGCCGGAGCGAGTGACTAAAAAAATATGGCGGTCATCTACATCTTTGATAAAAGATGTAGATGGGTAGAGGCTTATTTCGCCCGAGATAACATAGGTATTCTTCATTGTTCGTTCGATCTTGTACAAAATCTAGGGCGCACCTAGCGGTCAGATTGATTAACTACCGTTTTCGGTAGGCGTCTCAGAGCGGAAGCGTGATCAAAAATTTCGGGAATCCACTATACTTTTTTACTGAACGTCTGTTTAATTGGTTTCTAGATCTTTCGGTTTGTTGACTAACCAAATATCATAGGGAGGGCGGCCATCTTGGATTTACTAAAACGAGAGAGAGCACCATCAAAAATTTCGGGAATCCACCATTCATTCTTTTTACTGAACGTCTGTTTAATTGGTTTCTAAATCTTTCGGTTTGTTGACTAACCAAAATTCATAGGGAGGTCGGCCATCTTGGACTTACTAACAGTATTTACTCACATTTCCCCAGTCAAATTTTGTCGGGTGGGGTAAAGAATTCCATGCTCTTTTGATATTATTTTTCAACTCGGTCGAAGATGACCCGAAAAAAGCCTGTCACAATGGCAGGCAATAAGGAGGAGCCGTGATCACAGGGTTCAATTCTCAGCAGAGGCTTCTGGAATTTATAGGGCGAGAGACATTCCCCACTCACGCCTTTCTTAATTGGGAATGGGCATTCGAATAAAGCAGGTGCCGACGTCATTGTCGCTGACGTCGCACGGAAAATGTGCCAAGAAAAGAGGTCTCGAACCTAGATAGCCGAGAATGAGGGGATCAGATCTGGCAGGTGTTGCCTTCGAGTAGTCCGCGAATATGTTGCTGCCCCCCTGCTGTTGCGTGTCAACCATACGATGGATCGGTCAGACTCTGTTTTATTATATAAATATAGTTTGAAAGAAACCTGAACGCGTCAAAAAAATATTTCGTTTGAAGCGGTGCGTACGAAAAATCCGCGTTTTGGCGACGAAAAAACATGACAGTAAAAATCAAAATAATTGAGCCAAACGTAAAAATTAAACATATTTGTCGGTTGAACCATTCAAACATGTGAGATATTTGTTACGGTTAAGGAATTTAACACCAGTGTGTCCCCTGGTAAACCCCGGTATAGGAGCCGTGACTACCACGATTTCGTTCGAGATCCCTGCACAGGTGTAAAGCCTTGGTCAGACCAAAATCACGGCCTCTTAACTTCCTTCTACCACCTTTACGTCTTTGTTTCTTACCTTACGCGTTCGCAATTTGAGGAAGAGGCGACGTATCGCAATCGGTAAATGCAATTGCAATGGAGGAGGAGGAGGCGGCAATATGTCAGAGTCGGTTATGTGGTACGCGTGGAAACCAGTTTTTTTTTTTTGGTATGTGTGTTCGCCGTTAGCCATTAACACAATCGGAATCGGAAACGAGCCCCCGAAAGGTGGGGGAACTGTTCGGGAAAACAAATAGAAACCGCGTACCGTGAACGACTGGCCTACTCTTGACTACTCGTACCTATCACACGTTGGTCGTGGAAGAGAAAAAAAGGCTAAATTAACATCAACGAAGTTTGTCAATACAGAAGTGGGCATATCTCTCACTCTACTCGCAGGTGTATCATTTTAAAAGGTGCAAAAAGCACCTGCCTCCGCTCAATTATATTATCCTTAACTTTATTAGCATTAACAACTTTGATGCTTAACCCGTAATTTATTGAGCGGTGGTGTATTTTTGAATTGATTTCAAGACTATTTGTGTCAAGTTCATCTATTACCAGCTCTTTGCAGTGAGAATTGTCCCCTCCCTCGAAAAATTATGGAGGTCAGTCTGGGATTGAACCTGCGACCACTGATGTAATAATCAACGGCACCGCTATGAAACGTTTGCCAACAAAAGCCAAAACCAATTATAGCATATTTTTTTAATCTAGTTCTTTTTAAATAAATGCTCTATATTGAATAAAATAAAACCATTGCAGGCTTTTTTTTAATATTTCCATAAAGTTGTTCGAGTAATTTACAAACCAGTAATTTATATTTCCGACTTTAACGAGTAAATTTATACAGTACGCGTTAACCACAAAATCATTGTTTTTGATCATCGAACATCACGCTCTGAATATGGTATGCTAATATTTCGGAAAAACACATTATATATGCCGAATTGATTGACTTGTTCCTAAAACATTTGCCGACGGTCTTCTTCCAACAACATCTAATTTGAATCCCATTATTTGAAACGACTTTTGATACGTTTGTAATTTCGGATTAATGTTTTAATCCGTTTGAACGCCTATTCATTTCATAACAATTTGGGGGCTCTTTTCCGTAGATATTAAAATATCTGATATTTGCATATTTCATCTTCAAATTTCATGGCAGTTGATGCGATCTCAATGCGCAGATTTGCTACATGTCCATTTATTGAACTTCCAAAATTGCTTAATACAAAACAAGTTTAAAACATCGCAAAACATGTAAAATAACCATCATATTTTATTATTTTTGGCCACTTTTAATAGTAATCAACATGTACTGTTATTTTCGCGAATCCGAATATGCATATTATACATTATATAATTACAACTGTGAATAAAATGTACTATCAAAAAAACATTTGGCAACACGCATTGCATGACTGGATGTGTTTGGTGACATTTTGGACTGTCTCCGTTTGTGAAAGATGAAATTACTTCCTAGTCCATTTTTTTCAAATATTTTGGTCGCCCGTACAATAATCGTTCTCGACAACATTTAATTCGGTTCGTTGACAGCTTCTAATCCAATTTGGGAAAAGTCGCATTTGTCTGGCTTGACTACTGTACCCTGTATATATATACGTCAATGTAAAAAATCCGAGCATGAAATGTCATATCGTTATACTATTTCTTAAAGTAACAACAACAAGAAAAAATACTTCTGTAACGTTTCCTATCTCTGTGTTTCTTGAAGCAAAATGTTATGAGAAATTCTCAGATATTTGCCAAATGCTAGCATTTGTAAATCGATTTAAATTGACAACGATGTTACAAGTCATTGCTAGACAAAGGTCAATAGAAATTCTTAGATGCATTACTTTACAGATTAATGTGAAGGGTCATGGGAAGAACGACTGCCTATTTTGTTTTCAAATATTATAATGAAATATCTATTTTGATCTTTTCTGAAATATACGCCATATGTTGTGTGTGCATGGCAATGCAACATCTTAATTAATGTATTTCCTTTTTATTTATTTTCAGGAGGGCAAGCGGAGAAAGAAGGCTAGAGCGTGTGGAGGCGATTATGATTGTATCAAAATCAATTATATTGCTACTATGGCTTTTGGTAAGTAGAGTATAGACTTGGGTGACGTATATTGGGTTCTTTGCTTGAATGAAGCCAACCTGGAATTTCGTGTGATAATAAATGGGAACGGTAATTAGAAATAGACAAAAATATATCAGTATTTCAGAAATTAGAAGTGCACGTACGTAAATTAATATTTGCATATTTGTATCTTTTCAAAATGTCTGCAATAAGTACATGTGCACTGAAATTTATCCTTAATGTTACCGTTCAATATGACACATATCGATACTAATTTTCCGAGAATTACTTCATATCGATTATTAAGGCTGCGGAAATGTGTGAGAGAATATGATTCATTAGTTCGTCATGCGCGATACAAATTCAATATTTAAATTCAGATAACTTCTGTTTATGATGCGCCTAGAACATTAAAAAGATAGTTAACCTGTTTGGGTAAATAATGTATAAACTTCTGATTTAAAATTTAAATGAAAAGGTAATTCAAAAGTATGGATAAGCGTCAGTAAATTCAAAACGAGCATAACATGCATTCATATCTGTCTTTGGCCTATATTTATTCTGTATTTTTCACGACCAGTTAAGGGCAAAACTCTTATTAAGACTGCTGCGCATGTCGACTCAATCGGCTGCGGTTTGGCGTGAACTCATCCGGGAAGCGCCATTCAAACCAAACCACAACGATCCGAAATAAAACGAATTCGCCGCAAAAGAAAAAAGCCAATTTCATTAACGTTTGTCACAGTTCGCCGATCGCAAGAAAAACAGTAAACAAAAATAGGGTAGCGTTCGGTGAACAGTCAATTAGCACACGAGCCAACGCGTAAAACATTTGTGCTGCATGTTTGAGCAAGACCTTATTGTTTTTATGCACAATGAAGCATTATTTCCTCTATTTGCACGGCTGCGCAAAATGAATTTATTTTATTTGGAGGAGTATGTACATCGAATGTACATCATGTAAATGGAAACCGTCCAAACATTCTTTACGGTTTATTATTTGTATTATTTATGGAGCCTCGCCAGCTCGTCGTCGATTTTCCACGGCTCTGTCCCGTGCTCGTTCACTTTTTTCGTGTGTGGTTATTTTAAGGCGCTGCCTATTGTAGCCATCACACGATTCATATACCTTATTATTCTTTAAAATACTAAATGCAGATCCTCATATAATATAGAACTTTAAGTACGTTTTAATTCATTTGCATCGGTGAATTAACATTCAATAAGGCATATGAATCGAGTGTCCAGAGGAGTCCACCGTTACACCAACAATCAACTGCTGATGGTGACGCCTCTTCAAGGCCCATTTACACTCGGGATCATTTCACGTTTTGCTCCACGGAAATGTTACATTAGTTGGGCCTAACGAGCAATTTGCGAGGAAATCTTACAAAAAACAAAATGACATTTCTATGAAACTAACACTCAACATTAAAAATCCAAAAACAAATAAGACAACTTATTTTTAAACGAAAATAAAGGTCAAACAAGTTGATCAGTCATCAGAACACAAGCATGCGCTTGGGTTCTTAAAAAGTGGATCACCACAATTCGTTGAACTTAACAAATTCGAAATTGATAAAAATTGATCTGGACGAGAAACGAAAATGCGCGAGGTCGTTGGATAAAAATGGAGAAAATATTTAAATACTTAAAACAAAAGTTTCCGCAGTTCCAATTTCCTCAAAGTCATCGCATTTTTGTTTTACGGCCAGAGCCTCTTTCTTATCAATTTTATTACTCCACCGTTGATTTTTTATCTTTTTTGAATTTAAGAAATTCGATTCGATTAATTTTTTGGTTGTGGTGGATGTGCTGGTGATAAAATGTCTTCCATTTTATACTAAAAAAAATGTTTGTTAAGGAGGTAGACGACCTGGAAATTTTGCCTAACCTAGGCTATCTAGGAATGGGATCTTTTTACGTCCCGATATCGTACAGGCACGGGTCACGATTTTACTTCTATATTCCGAAAGAAGTCGCGTGAAGAAATTTCTCTCGCCCGAAAAATTCAGAAGGTGTCGCCCAGAATCGAAACCGCGAACACTGGTTTTCCACGTTACCTCTCGACCACCTCTCAATTTGACACCTATTTGTGATCGGAATAAAATCACGCAATAATTCGGCGTCCCTAAAAAAATATCCGTTCTTCAACTTACTCTATAAAAAAATTAGTTGTTATCCAATGAAACACGATACTTTTTTTTCGTGAATTCATTTTCGTTTCGAACCCCTATTTTTAAAAACCAGTTCTGACGGTATTCCCGGCATCCAGGGGAGTGGCGGCGTCACCATCGAGTGACCCCATGCACCAGATCCACTCGCCCAAACGGATGTCCCCAATTTTTGGCCTTTCGTCATATTGGCCGTCCCACCATCCACACACGGGACAGGTGCAACAAACACATCACATCCATACTAATGTGGACTGGTGGAGGAGCTGCGCTTTCAACGACAGTTCCGCTAGAGCAAAAAAAAAAAGAAATGCCCGGGGAATGGAAGAGGGGGGGGGGGGTCACGGTGCCGGCGCGCGTCGGCCATTCGGGT
Organism: Mycogona germanica; assembly: GCA_034698785.1. Taxonomy (NCBI): domain Eukaryota; kingdom Metazoa; phylum Arthropoda; class Diplopoda; order Chordeumatida; family Chordeumatidae; genus Mycogona; species Mycogona germanica. Next base: position 37,651 of record JAQGBY010000336.1, on the reverse strand, counting down.
CAACTCCCGGCTCGCCCTCGTAGGCCTACTATCCTAACGGCGCCGCGTGTACGTGCGGGGTGAGCAAACGCGCGCTCGCCAATACCTAATTTGCATTCAGTTCCGCGTTACCGCCTAATCCCACTGACCCCTCTCTCGCGCCCGCACCTCCTTTTCCTTGCCACCCCCGTGGACCTGACGCTCAAAAACCGGACGCACTCTTGAGTCCTCTCTTGAAAACGCGACTCTTCTTGATAGGCCAGGTAGCGGCCGCTAGCGACCTACGGGTACATACACATTGCTGGCAGAGTTCAGACGAGCTGTTTGCGCAGTCCTCCAAAAATGTGTTGCTAAAAATTCCTACCTTTTTAGATGGCTTTTGTTTGAACGCCGCCATTAGCCATTGGCCAAGTGTGGACTGGTAAACAGTTAAATGGGCCAGTGGAAAGGAGAGAAGTGGTTTCATCCATCATGGCGGGGTTAATTGATCGCCATGAGGCGATAGATACACACTGCAAAATCAAAGTGATTAAAAAATATTCAATGTCGGTTATTGGCCATTGGATTATTGGTTATTGGTTGATTGTTGGTTTTGCCTGGTTGTCCTAATCAAAAATTATTTTTTCGCAACAAACGAGTGACTTTGTTTTTATAGCGTCTGGTGCAGTGCATTTGGATTGTATAGCATCCTAATTATGCCGGGGCTTTATTTTGGTCATAATCAAAATCAACTTAGGAGCAACTTCTTAGAAAATCAAGTTCTCAACTGAGGATTTCTGAAAACCTTATTTTCGTCATCACCAAGTTGATGATGAAATTCTTAATTTGGCCGTAAATTCGTAAAATGATTATCGTCTGCATCGATAATATCGAGCCACTCGATTATGTTGATTCTATGATCGATTCGGCGATTTTTGGTAATATCGAGGTTTTGTGCGGCCCTTTTTAAAAGCGCTTTTATATAAAATCCAACAATGAATGTTATAAATGCTAGATACCATGATGGGCGCGGCATTTTGTGCAGTGCCAAATATAATGAAATGCAATCGGATTCTACTTTTCAATGTGTTCTAAAATCTCATTGATTGGGGTAAATTGTTCTTCGAGATCGTTTCCATCGCGAACGATACAAATCACGTGCTCGAATCTTATTAAAAGCGGAACGTACCCTCTCAAGCACAATTAAAACCCATGAGAACGATTGAGATAGAGGAATTGTCATTCGAGAGCGCCTCGTGTTTTCTTGTCAAAACACGGACGAGCGGCACGTGCACATTCTGTTCAATGTCTAAACGCACCTTGCTAAGTATGCTGGGAATAAGTATGCTTGGTCAGTGTAACTAGGTTACAAGGTTGGTTTGGGCTCGTTTAGAGGTTCAAACATTGGCGGCTGGATGAGAAAGGGATGAGGGCGTTTTATGGCGGAGAACTGGGAGAATTCATTTTTGTCGTTAGCCGAAATAGAATTAATTCTGAAAATCATTTTTCCTATCAGAGAGCCTATACCAGCGTCTCCCCTCAAAACTATCAATTTCTTGACGCGCCCATTCCAATGTAATAGTGCGTTAAACCTAGTGAAATAAACTGTGCGTGAAAAATTAAATAACTAGTTAGACTATATAATATTTGTGTTAGGCGCTAATTGAAGTGCGAATGTAGAAGTTCGCTTCCCACTCTGTTAATTTGGAAAATCACTGGTGGAAACCAGTAGTTGCAATTAAAAAATCTTCTTCAGGCAAGGTTTACACAATAGATCTTTTTGTGAATGTCATTTTGTTATTTGACCAATGCACACATGAGTTTCAATCGAAGCTTCTTGATTTAAAATATTTCATCTTGTGAATTCGTTGCGAGAAAAGCAAAAAAAAAAAAGGTTCGTTGCAAAGAAAGTGTCAACTTTGAAACAAATTTTAAAATTAATCGGATTCTAACTCAGGACTTGCGCTACCGAACAATTTTCCATTTACGATTGACGTCTCCACACTTATAAAAATCAAGGAATATTTCTTTTAGGCGGCGATCTCATGAGGATAAAGCTCATGGTTCAGCGAAACGAGTTTTTTTTCTTTAATTAAAAAAAGTTCACTCGCGAGCAGACAGGTACGCAGAAATAACATAAAAACCAGTTCCAAATTTGGGCTAGGGGGAAGATGATGTGGCTAGAGAGTTTTGCGCCTTCCACCGTAGAGGCCAAGGTCAAACTACTCGACGACCAGCACTAAATCAGTAATCAAAAAAGAGGAAGAAAAAAAAGTCCAGATAAATTAAATTCCACGGTCCATTTAACGTGGACGCTCTTGCGCGTTCGTAATTCTGCGGTCCATCTGCGGGGAATGTCCAGTCAAGTCATTAAGAAAGAAGAAAAAAAATACAAGACATTCGAATTCTCATGCGCCGGGAAATTAATGAGCGGTTTTGGTAACTGGAGGAAATTGTCACATTAATCAGATAATAGAAGTTAGAGAATTGGGTTGTTAGCCGTTTGCAATTAAAAAGTCATGTGTCAAGAGATGTTAGGAGCGCCTTATCACAATGTCAAATATCATGTCTCGGGGACTCCAGAGATCAGGCAAATTGGTTTTCATCATTTGTAACTCCAAATGAGTTTAGTTGAAGAAACAATGGCATGGTCATATCGCACAATTTCATGCTTCACTTCTAAAGATGGCTTGCAGTTCAGGTAGCAGATCGTTTTGAGATACGGTTTCAACGGGCTATAAAAATCATAAATCGTGTGAGCTTCCCAGATTTGTAGATCCGACATGCGATCTCACTGCCGTGTGATGGCCTAGAGACGTTAATGCCGTCAAAATTTGCCTCATCTACGTCGGCGGAAATGATTATAGGTGGCTAAGGTGGGCATAAGCGGCATGCGCACTATGCCATCACATCACGGTGCAACCGGTCCTGCATCCAATTATCAATTCAAGAAGCGCACTCATATGCAGTACTTACCTATGTTATCGTCCTAAGTCCAAGTGTAATAATAATTCCAACAAATATTGATTCAATATAATACTGGGTATGGTTTCCTGGTTAACCATTTACTTTTAATATTGTGATAATTGTAAACTGTTGATGACCGATACTTTTTCACAACTAGAGAAATTACCTCGCTTCGTTCGAAAATCCCAGTCATGTCAGCGAAATGTGTTGTCAGATATTTTAAACCCCCGTTCCCTCACGCGCTAAAAACACTGGATTTTAATTTATTTTATAGTTTTTTCTAACGCTTGACAATCTAAATATCTGATCTGATTAAAACGCAAAAGCAATTTATTTCGAATTTGTTAAATAGCTGTGTCAGGTATTTATTATTCGACGTTTAAAAATGGAAAATATGGATATCTGACTGGCAGCATTGGTAGCGCGTGATAGCGACAGCGCCATTTTGGAGGAAGTGGAGACGCCATATTTAAATTTTTTGGTGAATATCGAGAAATATGAAAAAATGAGATCTGAAATAATTTGAGCTAGACAACAAATTTGAGAAACTATCACTGCAGCTCAAATGTTATTCAATTTCGTTAAGGCGTTCTCAACTCCCGAACAGATATATTAAGGGAAAACATTTTAAAAAAGGGGACTACGTGAAGTATATTTTCCCGGTATTGGTACTAAATCACATTGAAATGCCGTTTGTATGGCGATTATAGCCAATTTTAAGCCTATTTGTCACATAATTGCCACTAAATAGGAAATATTTCCCCATCATTGACATGAAATTGGCAGGAAATTCGCTAAATCTTGGCAATATTGGCAGTCTCAAATATTGGACCCACTAAATTATGTTGCTCGGGGAACAAGAGCTTTATTTTTTTAAAGATTAAACCTCATCAAAACAAAGTTGAAAAGACTGGAATTCGAATTATCATATGCGCATCTGATTTACACTTATTCCCATTTGCGTAGTGCTAAATTAAAAAATTGAGCTAGGACCACATTTTCGTCTTTCAAATGTCATTCTCAAAATTCAATTACGTCATCTGCGCATGCGTACAATCCCCAATACGCGCAATTGGGGATTATGCGCATGCGCAGATGACGTAATTTGAGGATGAAAATCTGAAATGAAAGACAAAAATGTGGATCCTGGGCCGCCGGGTCTAAAGATGAAAAATCTTGACACACATCTACTACCCACGAACTATTCGCACGCAATCATGAATAAAATAAATGGGTGGACAGATTATGTGGAACATTAACAAGACTTAAGAGAAGAGAGTCCAGCCAAAAACAAAATATAAAAAAAAGCCGACAGATAAAACGCAATATGCTCGTAGCGTTTTCTTCTATAAACGGTGCGCCCGCCTTTTCCATGTTGCATTCCGAGCCACCACCAGTTGACCATCAGGCAGGCGGTGACCTGATGACCCAAACTGTTGTAGTAGATGAACTCTGACGAAGTTACACACAACACGACGGCGGGTATATATCGATATCGTGAGAATATTCAGTAGCAGGCGATCGCAGGTCCTCAAATAAGCCAAACTATAATTATAAGACTACTGTATTTACGAGCGTACACTGCTTAACCTCGCTCAACCACCTCAAAATTGGGAGTCCAAATTAGGCTACTTCTTCATAACATTTGGTGGTTGTGAGACGTGCCTAAAGTAAGGTATACATAGTGGAGGTTTTAAATGTGGTTAGTTGTTTTATTTTTGAACATGACTTAGATTTTTCACACAAAAAATCCCGCGTTAAACAAATGAAGATATGTGCATTTATAAGGATGGGAGCACTGTATACAATACATGTATCGTGCACCTGCAAGATAAATAGAAAACATTTAAACATAAGAATATTAATATCGCAGTGAAGTGCAATTGGAGTTGCGCAACCGAAGCTATAATAATTTTCAACATGTGCGGAAAGATGATATTTAATTACATTCTGTTTCTCTTAAGTTTAGTGGCAAAGGTGTTTCGAAATTTGACTTCCTGGAATTTGTTGGGTCACATTTAATGAACGCAAAACCTTTCGTTCTACATGGCCCAATGTACTACTGTCGTTATACATCATAAATAATTGCTCCATGACACACAGTAAAGTGTGTTGAAAACTTTAGCAAATCACAATATTCAATTTCATTGAGAATTGCAATTTTGGAAACACTTTTTCAAACTCGGATATAAAATGTTATATCTGAGATATGTTACTGAATATCAAAGTACAACTGTTCGAGTTACAACTGTTCTCGTTATGTGCGCGTAATTTGAATTCATACGTCGGACACGATACAGAATTAATGAATTATTTTTCTCTCTAAAAAAATAATTAATTTGAAGAATTCAATCATCGAATTATGTCGGCACAAAGTGAGCATAAACCGTCGGGATTTTCGAATAAATTATCTATTATCTTGTAATTTTGACTGTAATCATATCCTCTTTCACAGGTGACGATGGCAGCAGCGGCCGACAAGCCGAGCGACATCGTCGTCGTCAGCAGCGACGATCCCAAGACAACGTCATCCGACTCTCGCAACGGTGATCCTATGGATCAGATTGCCGAAGAATCGAGAGTGGTGGCCGAGGTGGTAGCGGCCGAAGAGAAGTCCTACGCCGTTGGCGGCGGTGGCGGCGGCGAAGGACCACCGCCTCCAGTCCCCAACAACAACAACAACGGACAAGGCCCCAGCCTCATCAACAAGCAGCAACAGTACCAGGGGCCACCCCCCATCCCGGTCCCAGTGCCCGTCAAAGTGCGGCCAGGCGCCGTGGTGCTCCCTTCGCCGGGCGGCCACCGCAACAACAAACCCAACGGCTACAAGAATCACAACAACGGCGGAGGTGGTGGTGGTGGTTACTCCGGCGGCGGCTACCCGCAACACAAGATGCAACCGGACATGTCGTACGACAACCTGCCGTCCCCTTCGGCGCCATTCCCCTCACAGGCGCTGCCTCCGCCACCCGACAACGGCGGCCTGGACATGCCACCAAACATGCGTGGGCCGCCCCAGCCGGGACCTGGTCAACAACAGCAGCCACCATTCGCCCAGCCCCAGACGCAGCTCCGCGATCCTAACAACAACATCCACCAGCAGCAACCGCCTCACGGCAAACCGCAGTTCCTGAACCAGATGGATCAGCAGCATCTGCCGCCACCACCACAGGGATTATCGCCACAAGGCATGCCACCCCAGGGTCTCCCGCCACCGCCACCACCTAACCCCCAACAACACCTACCACCTCCACCGTCCATGTTGTCCCACGCGCAGATGCACGGCGGGCAGGGGCCACCGAACCTCGACCAGCACTTCAACCAGAACGGACCACAGCAGCAGCGACCACCACCACCGCCGCCACCACCTGCCGAACAAATTCAGCAAGCCCAGCAAAAATTCCAGCGCCAACAACAATTCCTCCATCAGCAACAACAGCAACAGCAACAACAGCAACTTCATAACCAGCAGCAACAGAACGTGCTCGTCCAGATGCATCAGACGCTCCACAACAAACCCCAGCACACCGGTCCACCGCAACAGAAGGCCAACAACGTCGGACCACACGATTTGGTTAATCAGGCGACCAATCCGATTCCGCAACAGTTTGGCGGCGGGGCTCCGTTGGTGGACCTGGGCGGAGTGGGTGTGGTACCCGTCGGCTCATCCTCCTCCAACTTTCCCGGATTTCCGGCCCACCAGCTGCAGCCCCACGCCGACGACTCGTGGCCGCAACCGGCACCGGACATGCCGCAGATCCTGCACCTGGAGGCCAAGTGCGAGAAGGACCTGATCAAGGTGGCGCTCAAGTTCGACAGACCCTTCTTCGGCGTGATCTTCAGCAAGGGCAACTATGACAACGAGAAATGCGTGTACCTGCGGCCAGGACTGGGACGCGCCTCGGCCACTTTTGACATCGCCATCAACGGCTGCGGAACCATCGGCAACACACAGAACGGGCTATACGGTTACGGCGAACAGACCGGAAGCGGATCTTTCTTCGAGAACACAGTTATCGTGCAGTACGATCCGTTCGTGCAAGAGGTGAGAAAATGAGAATGAATGTGCCGCCATTTAAGTAGAGTAAATCTCTGGACGAAATCAATTTACCTCAAAAATATAAATATTTATAATTAATCAAATGAAATGCACTATCAATGTCAAGACAGAAAACGAACATGAAACGAAATCGACTTCAACCAACTAAACAATTTTACAACGTAAAAAATCTCAATCTAGATTAAATTATTAGATTTTTCGTAACTTAAAATTTAATTGAAAGTTTGGCGTCTGTAAAGGCAACCGATGCGAACTTCAGAAGTAAAACAACTTTATCATTTACATAATGTCTAATGAGTTTCATCGTTCAGACACTTTTGAAAAATTACACTGTTTTGAACAATGTTTTTAACAACTTTTTGAAAAATTACTTAACCCCCGATCTCTCATTTCTCGTCCAGGTTTGGGACCAGGCGCGCAAGCTGCGCTGCTCATGGCACGACTACTACGAGAAGTCTGTCACCTTCAAGCCGTTCAACGTGGAGATGCTTCCGATCGTAAACACAGACTTCGCCGGCGACAACGTGGGCTGCTGGATGCAAATCCAGGCCGGCAAGGGACCGTGGGCCAATGAGGTGTCGGGCATCGTCAAGATCGGCCAGACACTCACCATGACACTGGCAATCAAGGACGAGGAGAATAAGTTCGACATGCTGGTGCGCGACTGCGTGGCCCACGACGGCAAGCGCAACCCCATCGAGCTGGTGGACTCGCGCGGCTGCATCGTGCGCCAGAAGCTGATGAGCAAGTTCTCCAAGATCAAGAACTTTGGCACCAGCGCCTCCGTACTGTCCTACGCCCACTTCCAGGCCTTCAAGTTTCCCGACTCGATGGACGTGCACTTCCAGTGCACCATTCAGATCTGCCGGCACCAGTGTCCCGAGCAGTGCGCCCAACCCATCGACGGCCCGGGTGGACTGCAGGGGGGCGAGACCGTCACTGGCGAGATCCTGGCCAAGCCCACCTCCTACATGCAGAGCGGTCGACCACGCTATGAGCGCTCGGTCGTATTTCGGCTGAAGCGATCTGCAGTGGCGACAGACGACGTCGCCGCAAACGACGCCGATCCCGAGGCAGCTCAAGCGGCAGCGGCCCGCGCTAAGTCCATTGGCGTGAACGGCAACATCAAGGTGGTGTCCACCGGCGACCTGGCCTTCAGTCTGGACAACACAAACAGCAGCAGCAGCGCCGCGGCCACCGTCGTCTATCCGATGGAAGGCGACAGCTCCGGTCTTATCTGCATCTCCACACCCAGCTTCACCATCACCATGATCTTTCTGCTGTCCATCCTGGTCATTGCCTGCATAGTGTCCACCTTCCTGTGCATCCGACACCGCACCTACGCCGCCGGCGACTCCGGCTCATCCCTGTCCGGTTCGGCCTTGTCTGCGTCCGACCACATCTACAAACCAAAACCGGCCTTCTACGAGTTCCTAAGGAGAAGCAGGAATTAAGCTCTCAGGAACAAGAGGAGCAGGGAAATGTCGAAAAAAAATAAGACTTTTGTCGGCAAACAAATAACAGCAAATGTAGTACAATATTATTTTAAATATACAATGCGATGAGAGTTGCCTTTGTACATGGGAAATCAACGCAATTGCGTCTCTCTCTGGAAGAATGCAGCGCCAAAATTTATTTATCTGATGAGCTGGTCTCTGCAAGATTTGTATTGACTAGGGCAAAAGTTTGTCCGTATACGCTGAACGGTAACCAACCCCCTAGTCTTTAATCACACGGTTAATAATGCGGTGGTAAAAATCAGTTCTGCAAGTTGTGAATTCGTTATTTATAAATTAAACATTCAAGATAACTAGTTACTCGTTTTAATACTCATATTTCATATTGGAATTGAAACTTAAGCATGGTCTTCGATTAGGACCAGCGCTAGTTTCGATAGTAGATCCTTATATTGACTTTCAGCGCCAGAAACACTTACTATTTTCTACGGTTCTCTCTCATCTAAAATTGTAAAATTTATTAATTTTGCAACCTGAAATTTAAAGAATTACGAAAGGATTACTTCTTGGAAGTAGCCTAAAGGTGACTTCATTCAATAAGTTTCAATCCATAAATTCACAAACACTTGCATAACTGACTAACCAAAAATATTTTTTATCATCAAATTGTATCCAGGAAAGCAATAGCTGGTATATTGCAAAAATGACATCATTTATTCCTTTTGCCCAAATATAATGTATTCCTATTTTTTGTTATTTAATCGTATTTATGCGGATTTTAACAGATGCTATTTTCATTTGATAAAAAATGCCGTATTTAATCTGCAGGCCAGATCGAAGTTAGTTCTAACAGAAAACCGCATTTTATGGAAAGAAATTGAATTTGTAATTGCCATGGTACGACATTGGCAATCAAAATAACAAGATGTCAGCATCCATACGTTAGGGCAACTTTACTGACGGGGGAAAATTGGTATAAAGTAAACTAGTGGTAGTCAGGAATTTCATAGTTTCATCTAATTTATTACGTTTAGTGCAATATGGCAAGACATTGATTGTTTATCCAATTGCAAGATTTGTGTATCTTCAAACATTTGATAACGACGATGTACTCGTATCATGATAATTATGTGTATTGCAATCGTTGAGTACTTTTGGGTAATTCCAAATATGAATAAGACTCCAATGTTGCTCATATTTATTTGGTATTTAATGTTAATTTATTGAAAGTGGGGTTAGCATGTGCCAATGTACATAAATATATTGGACTTTGTAAATATTAGAGCTGCTAGCTGGACAACTTACATGTCTGGAAACTAATGAAATTGAGTTTCGAACAATTCTTTTTAGTAAATAAAATATTCGAGAAATTCGAATTGAATCCTTTTGTGATGTGCATTCGAATATACAGAAGAATTGAATGAGTGCGTCAAAGAAGCACGAGTTACAAAGTTGAATTTTACAGAATTTCCGAGCTTCGACGACGTCACGACGATAAAGTTGAAAACACAAATTTTCTATTTACTCAAGAATTCGGGTAGCTGCTTCTTCACACTTCAGCATGCTTGGGACAGGAGGAATTTTTATCATCTACTTTTTACAACAACAAAAATATGGTTGTGGTTTGAACAAAATTTCGAAATTCTAGTAAACCCTATTTTTTCTAAATTCAAGAAAAAACGGCTTTCACCCCTCAAATGTTTCAAGACATACATGCACTATAACTTCAATAAAAAACGGCAGACACCCTAAAGGAAGCTATTGTCATTTCAAAAACGATGAAGCCTTCATCAATAAATATTGTGAAAATGTATTTTCTTTGGATAAATTAGAATCTCTTGTGCATCGACGCCAACCGGACCGACGTCACGAATTATCCCTTCCAAATTTGGAGCACAAGACAGGCACACCCACAAAATCTGTGCAACTGAAGTCCTTTGTGGCAACAAAAATTGGAAGACAAGATTTTCGCTGATTTTAAAATCCCTCAAAAGTTAAGTACTTTGTAAATATATAAACAATTATCAAACGTACTTATTATAATAAAAACGCTCTTGGTGGATTGCTTCAAATTGCAGACAAAATAAATATCACCAATAACGTCAAGAAATATCGTACAAATTAGAATTGATTTTAAAGCTTGCTAATTACACAACTGCAAAAAGACAAAATAGTAGATATAAAGCCGATGGTAGCAATAGCAAGGAAATAAAACGATTGATGAAAAGTGGTTTATTGACGATCTTGTTGCAGTCCATCAATCTTTTTATTTCCTTGTTATAACTGCAGAAAGTCTATAATTTCTAATTTCGAAATTATTTCATTTTTTTCACCAAGTGCAGTGCCAATAGGTAAAATTAAAACCCTTAGGTGTTACTTATCAATTTGGGTGGAAACTAGTTCTACATAACAAATTAGGTGACAATTGAAATTAAAATTTAAAGCTAATTGCATATATATATATATAATGTACAATCGAAAACACTCGCACAAAATATTAAAACAAATTATTTACAAGCTTGCATGGCACACAACACAAAAACGTAGCCGTTAAATATATTTTTTAAAAACAATCTAGTTATTCCAAGAAATAAAATTCATACGCTAACACAGTTAAATCTCTTGAAATTCACCATGGTACAAACAAATGGTATTCACACATTGACAACTAATTCGTCAAACTATTTAAGAGCTAGATGTTACTCCATTGAAAGATTTACCTAAGTTTTAAAAACACTATTTTGACTTCTACGCTATTTGCCAGAAACATCTGTGACGCAGTTATAAGGTTATTTACAAAAATCGATGATACTGCACTCGATATTCATTCATAAACTAGAAATTCGTTTTTACGAAGACAACGCTTGCTTATCATTTCCTTAATTCGGAATGTAATTTTTCTAAAAGGCAAAAAAACAGACTGTGCAAGACAGAGGTGATTCACCAATAAATAAAACAACCATACACGTTTCATTGACCAGAAGTAAAAAATAAAACAAGTAAAGTGTCTATCGTGATCATAGCTAACTACTGCTGTATATGGCAAAATCGTTTAATCAAACTAGAACAGCGCAACTAATGTTTTACAATTTCCCTTTCTATAGGAGTTTTAATTTTATGTCGCATGCCATTAAATTACCTATTGATTAAAAATCATCCCTGAATACAACATCAGTCAAAACATTGCATGTAGAGTTGGGATATCTATTGTTTCCAAGACATCAGTATAGAAGCCAAGGTTAACAGAATTCGAATAAAAAGCTATTTAAAAAAAAAAACAGAATTATCATAATAGTATATTAATTGAGCGCAGAGCATTCGGCGGAATATTTTTCATTAAAAAGTTGATGACCCTTCAATTTTGGCATATGCGCTTGTGAGAGAGACCATCGCACAGTCGAGGAGCACAACCACCATTTTTAACCTGCACAAATCACCAAACTTATCTCAATAAATGGGCGACTACGCATTAATTATCTCGTAAAGCAATCAGTCGTTAGAAACGTATTTAAAGAGTCGACTGATTAAAGACTATCGAATTTGGAGGAGGCAGAAAGGGTAACTTCACTCTTTAACGCTTAAAAACGAAACTACACAAATGAAACGGCTACATGTCGTATTTTTAAAAAGGGACAACCCCCTAGGCGAAAGATTAATTGAGTAGTGGAAAGTGAAAAATATATGGTACTAACTTCTAACTGCATCGGTCGTGGGAACTACGAATATTTTTATACAATATGACACAATCAGCGTTGCAAAAATAAAACTACTATTGCGTACAAAAAACAACAAATCCCGGAGAGTTGTTTGCAGACTCACGCTGAACAGCAAATAAGCAAAGCAAGAGTGTGTTTACCAGACATTTTTAAAACAAAATGATTCAAACTGACGATACAAAAATTTCTGTACAAATGGTGCGCGCAAACCAACCCACCACCACACCCCAAGTCTCGCTTTCGTACCTGTTGCGCGAAAAAAAGTGGCGGTGATCTGGACTACGTCAGCTCGTTGATTGGCTATGCATCGTGTTCCTCGTTGGAATTGATCCCGATGAGCGACTCTGTCTGTTCCCGGTCCACATCTCTCAAACTATTTGAACAAGAAAGCGGAGTTAACGAAGAGGAGACGCATAAAACGAAAACAATTACTAATCATGTCAAAGAAAAGAAATAAACACACTATGAATTTAAAAAAATTATTGTGTTGCGATCCCCAGGACAACCTGGATGAAAGTCGAACTTAGTGATGGACAAATCGATAAAATTAAATTTGAATAATCGCAAACAATACAAAGTTGCTGCAAAGTCCACGGGCAAAGTTACAGGGTGAACCTAAAAATATGGACCCTTTTATTATTATTTTTAATAAGTCTGCCAAAAATAGTCAGAGCATGATTAAGACAACTGTATCCCCTTTCGAATTCCGAGACTCAAATTTCTCACTATTAAAGTTGCGCCTTGAAGGTGGCGCTTGTCGATTACCGCTGCAATACATCACTTTGTAGCGCGATGGCTCAACTCTAATGCGATGTAATGCAATGTCGACAGAACAATTCTGATGCCAAATGACTTACTGCTTAACGAGTTTCCGAACAAAAGATGGATTATAGGCAAATTTGAAGAATCTTTAGCGAAAGATAAACCAAACCGAGACCGTCTACCTTCGTGAAACCTCTGAACGACCACATTTAACAGATGGAACATCGGTCCGGTCCTTTTCTGGTTACTTTGTTCGGAAACTCATTAATACATTTGGATTCATCATTAGTTGTTATTTTAATCGAGAACATGAACTTCGGAACAGACCGAACGAAAGAGGCGAAGACGAGTGGCGGACTCGTAAAATATAACCAAATATAATCGTAAAATAACCAAACACATTTGATTAGTTCAGTAAAGTTTTAGTTGGTTGCAGCATTTAAGTAGCGAAGCCCAGTCTTGCTTTGTGACATTATTAAAATGATTTTGTTTCCATTAGTAGCGAATAAATGCCATGTTAGTAGGGAGGAAGGAAGGCAGAGGACTTACATGTACCTGGTCGTTTTCCTCCGGTGACAAACGAAGTGAGTCAGCCGTCTAAGGCACTCCATCACTGGGTCCCAATTTTCGTAGTGGGCCAGCAGGCTGGTGGCAAAGAATGCTATAAAGATGGGTATGGTGCCGATGAAGAAGGTGGTGTTGTAGTGAACCTTCTTGACGATCATATCGGCCGCCATCGTCATCGGGATCACCAAACTCAGGGAGAGCGTGGCGATTAGCGAGGAAGTTAGGAAGCAGCCCCTGTGCATATAAAAATATATCGGCGATCATTATCATTACTGGTGTATGCTCAAATTTCATTCCTTTAGGACAAGATACCAATTGAATGTCTATTTCTCAAGCGACGGAATCGCATTTGCACGTACCACAGCCACAGGAATTCAGAGAAGACTGTTCCGACTAAGCCGTTGACTAACAAAATGGCCCACTGCCTCGTTGTTGGCCACTCCAAGACTTCGACTCCGGTGTAATGTAAGACCAACACCCCAGGCCATAGAGCCAGCAGAGAAAAAAGGCCAACAAATCCTAAATTGAAAAAATAGTCAAATAGTCAGTCCAAATCACATGTCGTCCAGTGTTGTAAACCTACCCCGAGTTACGCCTAATGCTCAGGGATGATAGCTTTTAATCCACTAGAAAATAACAGCCGATACAGAATTTTGTTGCTGAAATGAAATCGTAATCCAAAAATACTTTTTGTACATATGTACATACCCATTCGTACTACTGTGTTTTCCCGTTTCATGCAAAAATTAAGTGTTCTTACAAGGCCGTCCCTAATCAATTTAAAATATGATAAAATATTCCTCGCGCAATTTTGAAAAAAGGCGTTTATCGTGCTTCTGTTTTCTTTTCTCTACACTATACAGTTGGTGCGCAACTTACCAAAAAACATGGCAATGTCCATTTTCTCTTCGTTATCCACCTTCCTCCGAATCAAAACCAGGTACATGGCATAAAAAAGGGCGCCTAAAATGGACCAGATGGCCCCGATGGGGACGGCGGAAGTCTCAAAAGTCATATCGGCCAACGACACCAGGACGACACCGCCCATGCTGGAATACAAAATCGTCACAAGTTACAAAATCAGAAATTATGAAATGTAAAGATAGAGGTTTAAAGCTGGAGCCATGAGAGGGCTGAGCGTCCAACTGTTACAAGAGGTGACAGGTTGTGTGGTCAGGGGTAATTAGAATTAATTTATTCTCCGACAGGGGAAAAAAAATTAACGATACCAATCCACTTGACACTTGTTTTTAACACTTCGTTCAGTGAAAACGGTACGCACAACTGATAAAAGCATTTCCAATAGGCGCGAACGTTTTCTAGCAGAGTCCTATTTCATCATGAAAGCGAACCATTGTTTAAATGATAAGACTTGTCCAAGATTTGACCATGATCGTGTAGTGTCGTCAGTCACTTGAAAATCTTAATAAAAAAACTTCATAGCACCACCACAGCACAGAACATATTGTACCAGAAAATCCTAATTTCACCTGATAAGAACTGCCACAAATTTGGACAGGGTGATGCGGTCGCCGTTGTTGGCTGGGAAAATGGTCGCCAGCAGCAGAGTGAAGAGACCAGATGCTGTGGAAAGGCAGTTGACGACGCCAGCTTCGGTGTAGGAAAGTGCCTCCTGATATGCAAGGTTGCCTAAAAACCACTAACATAACATAACATTCGGTCAGTAAAGCATTTCAGTCATTCATAGTGTCTAAGCAGGGGTACAGATGGCCTGTAGTGCGGTTGACTACACAAACATGTTACTTACGATTCCACTAAAAAAGGCGGCTAGCTTCAGCACTTGTCGGATAGTCAACTTGTTGGCCAGTCTCTGAGCCATCTCGTGGGCTCTCACAGATGCCGTGAACGACAATCTGGCCAGCACAGCATCTTCTGCTTGAGACTCTAGAATAAGTTCATACTATCATATATAAGCAATCCAAATTTAGAATAAATAGGGAATTAACCGCGTCAACGTAGGTAACATATTTACTTAACAAGTCACATCTCAAGAGGAATCAAAAAAGTCTAAGAGATTTAAGAGACTAACCTGACAGTTGGCGAACCTCTGTTAGCTTGCTGAACCGAACAGACTTTGGTTGACTTATGCCTATAAAAGGGAGAGGAGTATTTGTCAATATTTGAAAAAAGAGACCATATACTCATTCTTAATTGCATCAGCAGTTGCGGTTTAAAAGATTCAGAACATGCGTTAGGTACCTCGTTTTGATAGATACTGTAACAGACATACTAGTAAAATAAAATGGAAGTTGTGCCCGGGACAGAGCCGGACAAGAAAATAAGAACAAGAGTTCCCGGCACAACTTCCATTTTATTTATTTTGCATAATCCAGACGTCCTATTTCTATTATTTTGTTCAGACATATTAGTGGTCAGAAATATATTATTTAAATTGTGTAATTTAGAATATAATGCATAAACATTGTCCTCACTATTTTTGACCACATTACTCTTGGAATTTTATTTTAATGTAGTCAAGTTGGAACATAATCAAACGTGCAAGAATTGTTACACAAATTCCCTTTTCTCGCCCCATTAAATTGACTGACGAAAAAATACCTCGACGAAAAAATAAATTTGTATAGGTGAGCGAATAAATATACCTATGTCATCGTCATAATTGGCAAATTCAAACCATTTACATAGTGATGCACAGTACTGGAGTTTCCCCAAGATTCAGTTTCAAACTATCCTCTTGTGTTTTTACGAAATGTTCAAAGAATTTTGATGTTGATTTGACCCCACATAGTTTTATTAGCCCTTATTAAGGGGCACATTTTTACCGGTACCCCTTGCTAGAATAATGAAGAATCAGGCACTGTCGCACCACATTCGTTTTAAACATATTTTCTGACGTCACTTATCTTGACGGTCCATTGAACACGCATCAACCTTTTGGCGAAATATCAAACTTAGTCCTTAAAAGCGGCTTGTGCTCGCCAAGTTCGCAAGTGTGAACATTTTATTGAGACGTGACAACTTACGGGCACCTTGGTCGTCAGACTCCGTGCCGCTGCTCTTATCTCCTCCGTCGTGGAACTTGATGGGTACGTATAGCGAATCACTCTGCAAAAACAAAGACCAAAATTCTTTATGATGACTTTTGGTAATAAGAATGTCAGCCACTCCTTCAAACGGTGTTTGAGCAAAACATGACTATTCGACACACATTTTACAAACGCACATGTTAATTGCTTCATCTTTATGATCATCCTTCAGTAAATTTCGCGAAATCAAAATATTTTATGGCGTCGAGTAAAGAACACCAAACCGTGGTATCGTTATTTTGGAAAACAAACAGTCCCAGGTGATTTTTTAGAAGAGATTCAGGAGATTCAGGAATTTAAAATCGTAAAATTACACTTATTGAAATTGACCAATTTAAAAGGTGAACAAACAGAAACCTACGAATAGCTATCAGTATGAAAAATAATCCAGATAGAAAAACCGTGCTCTCAAATTAAGATTTTTGCTCCTGACAGTTTTTCTTTATAATAAAATTTTGAATAAAAAATTGCTAAGATACAAATAAAACCTGTTCATTTGTTTAATCTTATTAAAAGCAACATTCAATGATTTTCGATTCGGCGACAATAAAATTTGATGATTACAACAAAAGTATCGATGCATTTTCTTTCTCAAATATCTCTGAACATTTGATAAACGTGCACCAAATCAAGGTATTCAAAAACACAATATTGCTGCGAATTAACGCAACACCAACAAATGTATGGATACTAGTTTGATTTGAGTAAGATCTGGCTTGCGTTCACCATTACTTTTTTGGATAATAGCTACTTACTATCGGAGTGTCGCCATTGTAGAGTGGCTGCTGCTCTTCGATATTATTCGGGTCGACATACTGCGAACGACACGAAAGTTTGAAAAAATGACTTTTTGGCGGACTATTCTAAATTTTCGTTTATGGATATTGATAACGTTTTCGTGTTTGAATAGTTACATATATCATGTGTGACAGGATAAATTATATAAATTATAACTTGAAAAATAAAGCCTGTTGCAAAATAAACATACTGAAAATTATTTAGCAACTATTAATGGCTAAAATATTGCTTTCGCTTACGTGTTGTGTGACCGCCTTTGAACATTGCTGGATCCAAGGCTTCCAGAATAAAAATCCCATCAAGTATATCATAAACATGGACGTTTTTACATAGGTGTTGAAGTACGGCTTATTGTAGCCCTCAGTTTTAAACAGGTACTGCAAAATCAAGACAGATAATTTTAAATTAAATGACAAATGGTTTTAACCTTAATTTGTCACGATGGACAAATAACAAAATATATGCTATACACAATAAAAAGTCATATAAGGTATGTGTTTTTTTTACAATGTTATTACATGATTACATCTTATATGATTTCATCACACGGCTTTTCAAAAAACAGGAAACTGTCATCGCGAGCAAACTAAGAATATGGATTTCAATGGTGATTTTTTTTTAAAATTACTTTCAATACCTAAGCACCATGAGTGATACAGAAAGCCTGTAGTGCGGTTGACTTCAGTTGATTGATAAGAAAAAAATAATAAATAACAGCATTTCTTTTTTAAATAATGACAAAAGTTCAATATAAAACCCTAACATTGTACGCATTACCGATAAAACTATTTAAGAATGTAAAAATGCGGCGACTACTTTGTATGAAGTGAGGTATTCCCATTCTCAAAAGTATTAAATTATCTCCCGAAAAGAATGGGACAAGAAAAAATTAGAAGGGTACTTTAGTGCTTAGGGTATCTTGAGCAATGCTTGAATATATCCTACAGATACATTGTACACAGTAGTTCTTACCTCAGTCAATTCCGATGACGACACCCAAATTATGTCAACAAGCAGAAGAATGAATATTCCAGCGCACAAGCGCTGAGCTTTCGACATGTTGATCCAATAGATATTAGTAGAATTTGTGTTTTTTCTTCATGTTCTGAAAAAAAAACCATATATTTTATTTCAACGTGTAAGACCAACGTGTTAATTTTAAAAACACAATTTCATGTCATGTAATTCAACATTTCGTGTATTAGAACATAAATTGGTTTAACACAATGACATTTTTCATTAACTTGTTAAAAGTTGTTATTACAAAACGTATGAATTAAAATAAAATTTTAAAATAGTTTTATGCTTTCAGGGCATTCTGGATCGATCCTTCTACGAAACAACTGTAAGACATTTGAATTATTTATTAATCTGGCTGGTGAGCAATACGGATTTTACACAACACCTTTATAACCCCTTGGATGGCGACCAACATTGTGTAATTGTGTTGCAACATAAAAGCGGTCATCATTTTTAGCAGATAAAAAATATATCATATGACACTCGCGTGAAACAATAGGCAATAACGAGCAGGGCCCTCATCCCGGGCTTCCTCCGCTCCACCGCCATTCAAAAGGAGAAGGCAAACTGCCAAATTGGCATAATTGGTGAGCCAATTCAAAACTGACATTTAAGGGTTCGCAGTGATCCAGCAAAAGGATGAGACAGACACACGTACATTAGAGAACCTACATTTGCTTTTGAGCATTAAAAGCCATTGGCACAGCATAAAAATTACATTTTCTTGGTTCACAGCGAGTGTATGAAAATAAATAAGTTAATAATAAGCTAATGTGGGTGTTCGCAGTGGGGAACGACTGATTTTCGGGTTGTTCGGAACAGATCCTGCAACTAATGAAGATCGACAGATTTTTTAACGGATTCCCACCTAATAATCATTATTAAATTGTTTTCAGACAGGTCTTGTTACAATTACAAATTTGACCCGCAAGCAGCCCCCAACAGAGAGACCAATGGCGGGGGTCGAAAGACCAGTTGGGTTCATTCCACTGTCTACACACTCTCGGAAAATAGGAGTTAAAATATGACGCAGATGTACATTGAAGCTCGTTCACCATTCTAGTGTGGTCCCTTCTTCTACTTCTATTAGGAGCTGGGTACATAATTTCCCAGATATCAACATTACAATCCCCCTTCAGAATTCTGACCAGCAACCTTAAACTGATCTCCCTCTTATGATCTTCCAGTGTCTCAAAGTTCCATAATGATCGCACACTTTGAGCCGGAACAAATTAGCTCAGCACTCTGCGGTTCTACATCCGTTGTCGTGACCATTTTGATCTGTTGTCGCGGATCGTGACGGCAGATATTTTCGCGATACTGCTTCGATAAGTTTTGTCGTTACTCCCTCATTGGACTTTTAATCCAAGGGTCGTGGGTTCAAGTCCCACATCGGGCGCTTCACTTACGACATTTGTGATGGCCCCTTCTTCTACTTCTATTAGGAGCTGGGCACATAATTTCCCAGATATCAACATTACAATTCCCCCTTCAGAATTCTGACCAGCAACCTTAAAATGATCTCTCTCCTACGATCTTCCAGTGTCTTAAAGTTCCATAATGATCGCACACTTTGAGCCGGAACTTTGCGGTTCTACATCCGTTGTCGTGACCATTTTGATCTGTTGTCGCGGATCGTGACGGCAGATATTTTCGCGATACTGCTTCGATAAGTTTTGTCGCTACTCCCTCATTGGACTTTTAATTCAAGGGTCGTGGGTTCAAGTCTTACATCGGGCGCTTCACTTTTGACATTTGTGATGAATTAAGTTTTCTAAGGAAAACGGTTGCTCCCTAATTGGGCAATTTTGTTTTTTTGTTTCCAATCAACTGTAGTCAACCGCACTACAGGCATTACGTCACCCTCATGGTGCTTAGGCACTATGCGAGGGGCAACGACCAGTACCACGGGATCGAAATTTTCAAGAGCCCGCGCTGGGAATCGAACCCGGGACCGCCGAAACCACAGTCAGTCGCTAAACCAACTGGGCTACGACGAGTCGTACGAGAAAAAAATAAGATTGAGCTAAATCATATATGGGTAGCCGCAGAGGGTTGCAGCAACCAATACTGCTGATTTAATTATTTTGCTACTATAATCAGTACTACTTGTACATATACTTTTATATAAGATAAAACAATACAAAGAATGGCCCATTTAGTACAAATTCAAAATTTTAGATTATCAGAGTGATACCGACTTCAATACCGGTTCAATTGCACAAATTCTGTTCCGGTCAATCTCGGTCAAATAGGCTAGGTCCACTTGGCTTTATTTGTTCGTGGTCTTTCAAATATTTGTACGAAGTATTAAATATTCTATATAATGTTATTCGATTGTAATGAACGTCGACAGAACTAAAAGCGATTGTTGTAAATAGGACATTGAGTGACAGATAAGGGCATGTTATCGCTTAAAGTTAGAACGAGTCTGATCGTACTCAACATGGCAATTTGTATTATATTAGCTCTGATCCTTTTGAACAGTCTTTGCCACTAACCCCACAGTAGACCCCATTATACAGACTCCATGATTGCGGGTTGGTCTGCATTAGCAGGATTGTAACCATTTCTGACAAGAATCACTGGTTGCATCGGCGTCGGTTAAACTACTGTAAACATGTATTAACAAACCTTTACGTTTACGTAAGTACTGTAGGCCTACAGGCCACTGTAACCCCCACTACACCCACTGTAAAAATGGTCTGTACATGTAAAGAATCCAACAAATACCTGCACATGTTGTCTCAGATGGGACAGTACATTCAGCAATTGCTTCTCTGCGGATACGTCGATTACAACATTATCATTAGTCAATATGTGTAGGACTTGGATGTAATTAATAACTGCCTAGGCCTACATGGGAAGAAGAGAGGCTAGACCTATATGTACAAAAACATGAATTGGAAACACCCAATCTTCGTCGTGCTTTATACGCGATGAATTACAAATTCTGCTCTGCCACATGGCCTCCAACAAAAAAACAAGTCACGGGATTTTTCAGTTTCTCTCGATTACGAGACTGCCCTATTTACTTTCATGAAACTTACATTCGAAAGTCTTCGAGACTGGTCGCGTTAAACTTCTAGATTTTTCCGCTTGAGGGACAAAAATGATCCTAATATGCGACACAACATGAACCAACACATGAGCGCCCCTGGTGGTAAAATCTAAATGCTAAACGAACTATCACGTCAAAGAACGTCGAAGTTCAGATTACTAGAGTTCGACGAGGGGGGGAGAAATATTTTGTTAGGCCTAGTCAACCTACGAGACATACGGACGGATTTGAGAGCCTGATTTGTGCGATTTCGCACTCCCAAACCATATTGCGAGAGACTGAACGATTCACTTACCTTTTAAAAGAAATTGTCAAATGATTCATATTTTTTGTTGAAACCAGGCACACTACATCACAGCGCAACACATATCACTAGCAAACGCCCACAGTGCCCCACACACACACAACTAATCGATAGCAGAGATAACCATATTATCATCGATAGTATTTTGACTATCGTTAAAAATAACAAATGGTTACAATCGATAGTTCTCACGGCTGACTCGTCTTTCCAGACATACGCGGTCAGGAAACGTCACGTCGACGCGAGGCATTGCCAATACAAATCAATACGGCGTAAATAATTTCAAAATTTGCAAACGCAAGATAGATCAATAATTTTTGAGTAATACATGTTCTATAGTTAACGAAAGTATTCCAATAGTTTCCAGAAACATTCGATTGTCAGCGAAAATAAAAGGCAATAAAAGTAACCGGATAATAATAATGGCCGGTAACCGGGAAAATGTTTTTCAACGATTGCAATTTTAAATGACATCTATTTTTCCCAAAAAGTTTTATGGAACAAATTTCTGAGACTACAATTTCTGAGTCCTTTATTTAAAATTAAACTTTTAAAAATGTAGTGGCGAGGTTGAAACGAATCCACTTAGCCATTTGAGAATTTTGCATTCACCTTTGATGAAAATGAAGGAATTGGGAAAAGTGCCACAATAATTCTGAAAAATATTTATTTTTCATTATTTACATTACTGCTGCAATGAACATACACTAGGGGAATACATATAATTTTGCTAGTAAGGGAATGTCTAGATTATTAATGAAAAAATAAAATATCATTCTTTCTGTGACCTTTTGCTCACACAGAGGCAATTTACACTTAACTATTTACATTAACAAGATTGTGCCTCGCGAATAGCAGGGAATAAACAACTGTACAATACGTTCTAGTGCAATACAAAATAACCATTTACTATTCAGATGCTATTGTTTGGCGCCTTCGTCTTGTAGTGCTATGTCAGATTTTCATAAAAGTTTGAGCCCGGAATTGTTTCAAGACGCGACTCTACACTAATTCTTGATTATTAATTTATTTTATTGTTTCATACTGAAATGTAGAATTTGAGTGCGCATTGAGCTAATCCATTGAGTTTGAGTTAATCCGAAAAAAATGCGTTTTAGCTCTATCGATCAATCGATTCGATGTGAAATATTTTTATCCATATGTTGGTGCCCAGCTGGCATTGTTAAAAAATTAATTTATCTCAAAGAAATTTCAAGAAAATGTTTGTGATGGATAGTGAATTTTCCTATGTGCAAGTCTTTCGAAGATCGAGAATCATTTTTGAGTGCCACCCTTTTTATTTTCTCGACATAAACTGGGTTAACCCAATGAAACATTCAAGCTTCTTTCGGGTCTTTATGTTCAGTTACTAGCTGAAATTAAATTCGTTAATTTGCATGTGAAAAACATACAATTAACATCAAATTTTCTAGAATCAAATACATAATACCTTGTATATAAAACCGCAATGAAATTCCCGCAAATAACTCAAATGTACATCGTAAATATAATAACATTTTGACCCAACATCTATCTAACCCAGAGTAATTCAATATGTTTCATCAACAAACACAGTGAAAAATTGATTCTTGATTAACGAACTATCCCCATGGTTTGTTTTCAAAACTTTAAATTTTCATATTTTCCTTGTGAGCAAGTCGCGTGACCAGTTAACCCGTAAACATTAAAGTTGCATCGATGACAAAAACGAATGACATTCTCCTACCAAATGCCGCTTTTGGAGTGAATTAATGATTTTGCGAAATCATTGTCACTTTCAAGCGCTTTTTTAAACTAAAAAATATTTCAAATTTATTTTGGTCTTCATTTAATGATTTGTGAAATCATATTGTAACTTACAAGCGTTTTATTGAAGATAAAAAATGATTTCAAAGTTTATTTTGGTCTTTATTTAATATCAAAACTACGTCTACATCCTACTGGCTATACAGATTTTGCGAGTGATTTTCGGAATACAGCTTTGTCTTTTTTACACTCAGCTTAATTTTTCTACTTTATTGTACAAGTTGAGACACATCTTCAGTAAAAGGTTTGGGACGAAAATCCTCCGAATCCAACTGCAAAAATCTAACAGTGACATTTTGAGTCATTCCAAATCAATGACATCATTGTCCACTATGTATGGTCACTACTACATTTGAACAGGACCGCGTTAACGTATAGGCACAATGCAAGTTTTACAAATAATGGTCAAATTCAAAAACATAAGAACTCACAGAAAAATAAATTTTTTCTTTTATCATTTGAGAACTAGACTTTCAAATAAACGGTGCATTTTTTAAATTTTAATTCTTACTATTCAAGAAATTTAAAGAGTATCTGATATGCACAAAAATATCCACTGCTACAAATTGTACAACAATCATTGCTAAAGTGAACGGCATATTTAACAACGCGTCTTGTGTCGTTCTAAAAGCGCCACAAAGATGCGACAACATAAACAAAAAAATATTCGAAACTAAGAACTTTAAATTAACAGAATCGAAAAAAGCGGACTCTCTACGAGTGTAAATATTTCTGTAGTTTTTTAAAAACTAGATTACGTATTTTCACTCAAAACCTCTCCGGAGGGCAACAGTACGTGGTCACTTCTGGGCGCTCAACACCATCGATTTCAGAATGGACATTGTCTTTATCACGCCCAGGGTGGCAGGCATGGTCGTCCACCAGGTGGCACCACCGGTCCCGTTAACAGAGGCGGCCGCCATCTTTCTTCTCCGCTTGCGCCAGCGGTGAACGTCAAAGGCGCGCGAGACGCTCTGCTGCCATCATAACTTGGTGACGTCGGCTTCGATGTCGTCGCTAGAGACTGGTGGCGCTGCGGCGTCCTCCTCGTCCAGCTTCTCCAGTTTCTCCTCCTCCGGATGACGACGATAGTACGATTTGCGCGCCAGCCCGTGCAAGTAGTCGGCCGTTCCTTTGCCAGTCTGCGCCACCATCTGACTGAACAGGCTGCGCTCGCTCTTGAGAAGCGTGTGCGGTTCGTCGAACTCTGATATTTCACCGGCATCGAGCACCTGCATATCGCGATGTAAAAAAATTAATATGCGAATAAAAGATTGACTGCCAAGCTACCAAAATTACTGATTCGCAATTGAAAAATAATGAACGACGCAAAAACAGAACTCTTGGACATTATTATCTAGAACGGCAATACAGCGCCCTGCAGGCATTCGCATTTGCAAACGAACTTGACAGCGTTTTTACCAAGAGTAAAAAACCAATTGTAAAAATATATAAAAGATATTTAATTAATTTCGAAAATTTGGAAATTGAAGCAACTTTAGTTGAAGTACAGTGAATTCACTATACTTATAAAGTTAATAATTTGAAAATCAAAAGTTGTCAGTACCTCAAGTAGCTAGAAAAACATGAATTGTAAACCAAAATTACTGATTCGCTAGAAAAACATGAAGCTACCAAAATTACTGATTCGCAATTGAAAAATAATGAACGACGCAAAAACAGAACTCTTGGACATTATTATCTAGAACGGCAATACAGCGCCCTGCAGGCATTCGCATTTGCAAACGAACTTGACAGCGTTTTTACCAAGAGTAAAAAACCAATTGTAAAAATATATAAAAGATATTTAATTAATTTCGAAAATTTGGAAATTGAAGCAACTTTAGTTGAAGTACAGTGAATTCACTATACTTATAAAGTTAATAATTTGAAAATCAAAAGTTGTCAGTACCTCAAGTAGCTAGAAAAACATGATAATGATATTATTGTGATGTAAAAAATAATCAAAAGATATAAAGAAGTTGTAAACTTTTAAAGATAAGAGAATGACTTGCCAGATGCTAATTTTTTTCGCGTAATTTCATAAAAACTCTGTAATAATAATAATAATAACTTGTTAATTTACCAGTATTCGATCAGAATCGATGATTGTGTGGAGTCGATGGGCTATTGTTAAAACAGTGCACTCGCTGAATTTGGAACGAATAGTTTCTTGAATTAGTGTATCCGTTCTAAAGATGCATTCAGAATAAAAGATAAATACAGATACGAATGTAAATTATATTATAGAACTAATAGTTTTTGTGCCAAAGGACAATAATTAGTACTGACCAAACGTCATTTCGTGTGGCATCATTTTCGATCGAATCATAAAAACGACGGACTAAGAAAATATCAATTCTGTCTATTGCAGTCACCGATAATTTCAATATCACTGACACTCCGACCAACCACAGCGGGCGAGAGCAGGCTGGGTCGAGTAGCGTCTTCTAAAATACACTTTCGTTTTAATTCACGAGAAACCCAATATCATATTTTTGGAATATGAAACTTGCCCTACCCAGAAAATGAAATCAATAATTCGATTGAAAATATTTAAAGGAGAAGTTGTGAATGCAAGACGGGCGTAAGCTCACGTGGGGTCCACATTGGCAGTGGCTTCGTCGAGAATAAGAATGCGGTTGCGACGCAGGATGGCTCTAGCAAGGCACACCAGTTGTCGCTGTCCCATGCTGAAGTTGGATCCGCCCTCCGACACCTGCGACTCCAGCCCTTGCGACAGCTCCTGCACGACCGTCTTTAGTTGCACCTCCTCCAGCACCTCCCATAACTCCTTATCCGAGTGTTCGGCGAACGGGTCCAGATTCTTGCGCACGCTGCCGGTGAACAACACTGGATCCTGTGGAGATCAAACAATCTTCCCGTCAATATGTAATCGCTCGTTCAATTTTAACGAAATTACGAACGTTCCTAAACAAAAGGCACGTTACGAACGTTCCTTAATCAACATATTGTTTTCAAAATTCCGAGCACTGGGGCGCTGCATTACAACGTCTAATAAATTTGGGCGTTCCAAAATGGCGCTTAGTAAAGGAGACAGAACAAAGATACCGTGTTTTTGGAAAACAAAACATCAAAGTGCCAGGCGATATTTAAAATATTTTCTGATGAAAGGCACAGCCGAGGAATCTTTGTAATTTATGTTTTTTAAACGTTATTTTATGGTTCCTTGAGGCATTTGCATTGAGCTAACGATCTCATTTTGAGAAAATTGAAACAGGATGATACAATATCCAAACATTCGATCTTTCCATTGTCAAAAAAGTTATCGGTCTATCATAATTCATAATCCTCATTCTCATTGGGAGGTTTTTCTCGTTATAGCAAAATGAGAAAGCTCAATGCAGGAGCGCTCAATGCAAAGTTTATCCTGCAATGCAAGAAAGTAGTGTGTGATTGCCAAATATAGGGGGCAGCATTTGGTTTGATCACTGGAAATGCGTCGTAATTCGTATGTCCACACATCTCTTTTCTTTTTCAATTCCTTCTTCAAAGCATCGGGGGAGTGCCAGTGCCGAACCATCTGAATCAGCATATCTCCGACAAACGGGCAACCGCCCAAAAATTAATGTTTGTTAAGGAGGTCCACCGATAATGGTGTCCACCTGGTAGGGATCTTCCAAATACACGATAAACCGTAATGCCCGATAAACGCGTAAACTGGAGAATTACGAACTTAGTTGAAATAACCCGAATAAAATCAATCATTTTTTCATTTGTTTTCAAATAGTCAAACTATATTAAAAAAGTTCATGGCACAAGTAATCCTAATATCGGAATGAAAATCAGTTGATTCTCCATTGATTTCAATTTTGATTAACGTTTTTGTGAGTTAGAATTTGTCCTTTAGAATTTGTAGACAAAAGTTTTCGGTATGAGTTACAATGAAAATTATGAACTTGGATCCGACCAATTCTCACGCGACCTCAGAGGCGGATTCACGGATAAACTCAAATGAAATTCCAGCGAATTAATAAGATTATTAATAATAAAAATAACGTTTTACAAGGCGTTCATGGTCAAGTCAAATGCCCCTGCGCTGGGGCAGGAAATAAATTTTGCCTTCACACCTCACTAACCAACGATTTTTCGTATTCGTGTCCAGGGTGTCCAAAATGTGCTATTCTTAAACACTTCTCACCTGTGGAATGATGGATATTTTTCTTCTTAAATCGTGAAGACCTATCTCTGTTGTGGACACACCATCAATGATGATCACCCCTTTAGGTTCCGTCAGACGAAAGATTGCAGCGATTATGGAACTCTTGCCGGCACCGGTGCGGCCCACGATTCCCACCTATAAAGAATTTTGTAAAATATTGAGAAAATTTATTAAGTATGATTTTAGAAGCCAGGATATTTGTGAGATTGAACATTCAGCAAATATTGATTTTTTTCCATTATGTTGCATTGCATAATAACATGAATAAATGAAAAAGATCAGTGTCGAGTACCTTTTCCTGTGCTCGCACGAGAATGTTGATATTCTTTAGCACCGGCGGCTCGCTATCTGAATAATACAGGTACACGTGATTCAATATTATCTCTCCTCGTTGGGGCCAGTCGGCCGGTGGCTTCTTCTCTGTCCGGGAATTCAGCGGCGCCTCTGACGGCAACTTGCTGTACTCGATTACACGCTCGACAGAGGTCATCTGTGCCAAAATAAAAGATGCTTTGATGAGATGCGTATTCAGAGACACACTTTTCTTGAGACGAGCAATATCACGAATACAGATGGTGCCCGTTTCAGTCATTTCAGAGGAAGATGGTGCACCTCTACACTATTAACTGATAAATCAGAGATGCCAATAGCTTTCGTCGTAAATTAATTTGTGTTCAGAGGTGTAAAACACACAAATACGACTCACCTGACTTTCTACTTCAGTTGATTGTCGTACGCCCCACTGAAACATTCCACTGAGAAGAAGAGCCGACGAAATGGCGAGACCGATATCTCCGCCCATGGTTCCTATGAATTGGACATAAATCGAGTAATTGTAGCCAGGACGTCTAATTATTTAAAATCATCCTATATGAAAGTGCCCCGCTTGAGTTGATGTCAGAAACTAATTCATTCTAAGTTTTTAGCCAGAGTTGGCGAGAGTTCCTCGAAATCCGATTTCTCATATCTTATTTAATATTTCTAAAATTCTGTGAACTCATTGCTTGCTTTCGTTTTTATTAAACAACACACCGTATCTTCTCGTCTCGTTCTATCAAGTTTCAAAATCGCATTTCAAAAGTTTCATTTTAGACGAGGTTAAATTCGCATTTCAAATAAATTCGCAGTTAAATTCGCATTTCAAAAAAAAAATCGCATTTCAAAAGTTTCATTTTAGACGAGGTTAAATTCCTGGCCTACCGTGAGGAGAAGCCATGAGGGCAAACGTGACGGCCCCTATGAACACTGCGCAGGCCATGTCCAGTCGAATACCAAGCCAGCGATTGGCAGCCAAAAAAATGAACCAGGCGGACGAGTGCAGGTCCTGGTGGTTGTCAAATTCCTTCATGAACGTTTCCTGGACCCTGAAAGCTCGGATCACCGCCAGACCCTGAACCGAGGCGCTTAGGTGTGAAAACACAGGACTGCGAGCTGGCGCGGAAGGCAAACACAATTAGTGGTCTACAAGGATCATCTAAGTATTATTTTAAGTGAGGCTGTCTTCGGGGCAGCATCAAACGAAAGACTAACATAATTTGACGATCTGCTTTCTATAAAAATGTTTCTCTTTTATTTTATTAGAATTGATAATTGTCCCCCCCTCCTCCATTTTCCAAACGTTCGAGAGAAAGGGAAGATGACGTCACCTCAATGTAAGTGTTAATTTATAAAGCCTAATGTGTTAATTGTTACATTGTTTACGGACAAAGGTATTTTTTGAAAATGCCGTCGCGAGTAAAACAAGACGTGGTGTATTAACTGCTCATGTCAAGGAAGAGGTCACGACTCCTCCGGGTTTTTGTGGTTGAGGGCAGGCTGGCTGGAGAATATGTTGCTGCCCCGGTTGCCAGGCAATCACACAATGCGTGACAGCACCTTATTAGCTTATGGAGTGATAAGCTTCTTGACTAACCATAAGCAAGAGCACAAAAACAAATGCAATACTCACTGATCCCGTCCAGACGTTTGACATCGCGAGCCGTCTCCAAGTACACTTTTCTCAGAAAGTAAAACGCCACCGCCAGCACTACGGTGGCAATCAGGATCCATAAATTGACCGATGTCACCAGAAATATTATTCCAATTATATTCAACAGAATCTGAAAATGAGTAATAAAAAAATAGAATAAACGGTGTAGTACAGCAGTTGAAAATAAAAGTCTACCGCATGCATAACAGTCAGGCATACGAATGTATCGCTCAAGACTCAAGTATTGAATAAGAAAGTGTGTTAAGCCAATCCTGACATGCCTAGGGGGACTGACTCGATTATCGCAGCTACATTTTGTGGCCTAAACAATTGCTTTTTGCATTCTCTGTTTGAAATAGGTGGCAAGAATTGAATTTTTCGTTTTAAATATTTATTTTCTATAAAGCGATAGATATGAAGCGCAATTTAATACGCATGTATGATGTATTCACATAAGAGTACATGTATTAACAATGGTAAATGTAGGTCAACAATTGGGAGACATTTCCAACCGTTTTGCATCAAACAAGTAGGTGTTGTATGGACACAAATCACGATGTTTGTGTTCATGCCAATACATAGAGGATGTTCACCACATTAATGTCGTTTTTCTAATATTACATTTCTTTTACTGTCACGAGAATATTCACGGTGGCGCCACCATCGCGCACGTTCGTTTTAACATTTTGTAAAAACGGCAATTTTATTTTATTCGATTCAATCTATTTTATTTCGATCGAGCACGGATTGAGAAATATTCATACTATTTTGATTTGTTTCAGGTAATTTTAATTTTAGTATTTTCAAACAGTTACTTATTTTATTTCAATTTTTAAATAATCGTTCATTTAGAATAGCAGATGTGAATTAGCAACTGTTATTCCGACACGCAATGTTCTCATAAATAATTATAAAATATTGAAATGACGGGCACAAATTTCTTGTATTATAATGCGAGGATGGTGAAATTGTTGTGAACGCTCGCCTCCACTATTCCATTTGTTACTTCCATTTTTTTTTAGGAAAATGGGAGAACTAGTGTTTGGCAAGCTGGTGTCAGGGATGGAGGCAACCCCGACGAGCAACGTAAATATCTTGTATAGCCACGCCCGATAAATATATATATTAAATTACCCCTGCCCCGTCGAATCATTGAGGGAGTACTGGTGCGGAGGCATCTCCCCCTCCGACTACAAGCGTTTATATTTTTGATTATAAAAATAGGCGTCCGATATAGGGCAGCATGCTTTCGGAAAGCACTTTACTAAATTAGATAAATACAGAAATGAATTTTGCTAAATAATTAATTTTAAATTGATCTAGTAAATAAGTGAATGTCAATACAAGTTTTTGAAAGTCAATGGATGTTCTTTTGTCAGTCAGCAACTGCAAATTATTTACAATAAGACTAAAGAGATATTAAATGACACAAACTTGAATAGCTCTTTACTTTTCATTTACTTAAATATATACACTTTTGCACATTTGACGCAAAACAGAGGAATTTTGAATGCAAACGCCAAATATTTTGTAATCTAATTATTCCAGGCTACTATCAGGAAGCGAAACATTGGTTTGACGCGCTTTAAATTATCAAACTCAATTAAAATCAAATAAGAATTGGAAAATATGCGAGATATTCCGATTGCAGTCTTCGCAGCTCAGCTTAGTCTGCCAATGAGCCCATGTCATTACCAGCTACTACAAAATATGTCTCGCGAAAGCCTAACATTTTACTTTCAGTGGAAATTTGGACACAGCGACTATAAAAAGCTCAGGAAGAATGTTTGTCCTCGGGCCAAAGCTGCCCCGTACCGTGTCGACGGACCAAACACTAGGGCTAACGAGAGAGCTAGAATTGCTTTCGAGAGGTCACTTCCGGGAGTGTCGAACGCACTGAATCGCGGCGATGCAGTGGCTGCAAGCCTTGGCCAATGTACATCCGCGGATGCTCCCTCCAAACTGCCAACCCAAAAACCTGCGCCTGCCAAGTTGGACCAAAATGAAACAAAGACTGTCAAAACAGAACAAAATAACTGGACCCCGATTGAAGTTACGACGACTCAGCACACGATTGAACAGCTGCAGTTCTTGCCAAAACTGACTGAAGGGGATCTTTTCCCACCGGGCCGCATCGAGCAGGCGCACGCTCTCACGTCCAAACGAAATGATGCGGCGCATGTCACCCCGAATGGAAACTGGCCAACCTTTCCTGAACAAAAACAGAATGGACCGCCGTATTCGCAGGGTTTCTTTAACCAGATATTGACGCCACAGACTCCTCCCACATCAAAACAAGAAGAGCTGAGCCCCGTGGCACAGAAATGTTCCGTGACAGCCATGATCCAAAGCGCAGAGTCCACTTACCACCAACTCAAAAACCAGGTACCACCCACTGAATGTCACTGGCCAACCGCTTTGATTCCTATTTTACCGAGCCAAATCAAATCAACTTTTTTCACACTAAACAAACGAATCATTTCCCATCCACATCTGTGCAAACCGATCTCTAATAAGCCCTACCTATCAATGAACAGGCCACCCAGAATGAAATTCTTGACAAGTCATGTGCCATTTGCCCTGAACAGAAACAAACATCCCCCCAATCAAGTAAAACAAAACACGCCTGCTTTCATTTTTGATCATATCCCTGATGAATTTCTTCACGATTCCTCCGCCAAGGTGTTCGAGCCTCAACCTTCCACCTCAAAGCAGGGCGTGCAAATTACCTTTGAACAGATCAGTCTGACAACCCGCCACCAACTACTCGATCCAGAATAAGGAGGAACCTCTGATTGGCGAACAGGTAACCAATATTGAATAGTTTGTAACGGATAAATGTCCGTTAAAATACATTATGCGCTAACGATCTACATTTTTTTCTTTCAGTGAAAGCCCACTCCTTTGGATGTAGATCGCGACAACAATTTGCGCCATTCGGACCTGATTCGACTGCTCGAAACTAGCTTCGTTTCCCGGAATAGAATATAATCACAAAATAGAACAGGATTCTATAAAACTTAAATAAATACAACTAAATTATGTGCAAGAATGTTTAAAATTTGCGAAATTGAATAATATTCATATTGATTCTAGAAAATCTCGAAAATATTTAATTGCCCAAAAATATCAGAAAACATTAAAATAAAATTAATTTGTAGAAAAAGATTGTCGAATACATTCTTGATGTCAAATTCCTAATTGTCGACCAATAAAAATGTGCAAATGCTCTCCAAGAATGTTTCTATTGATGCTTCTATGAAATATCGCTCTGCTTAAAAATTTAATTACCTATTTGGATAACCGATCTAACAAGTCATTTTTTACCGAGCACTGGTTATGGAGTCCGCACCAGAATTGATCGCAATTGCGATCAACTGTGATTGACACAATGCGAGCGATGTGTTAGTACCTTTCAACCAAATAAACACTACTCAATTACTATTAACTCAATACAATTTAAGTTTGACTCGAAGCTAGGTTCAAACTCGGAGCATGCGATTCTGGACCATACAGTGAATAAGCGTAGTAATAAACTACTACAGTTACATCACTCCTCGCCTCGTCCATATATTTTAATCATGTATTTCCGATTAGAAATTCTGAATTCACAGAAGTTTTGAAATCCAGATCTATAATCTGCAATTACATCCCCATCGTTCATATACCGGGTAAAACCGGTATTGCCTGGTCCTTAAGTGAATTCCGACTAACATTTTATCGAAAAACACTCATGTCAAAGTAACGTTACAGCCATTATTGTAGAATGGTGTACACAATATTAATTGTAGCATTTTATTTTAAAATATAATCCACTTTTGGCGTTGGCGTTTCCTTCCTTAATGAGCGAGATTTTAAAAAGCTGGTTTTGGTCGGTATATCGACTCATTTAAGTTGAAATCGCCAGTTTGATCGATGCAAAAGCACTAACGAAGAACACTTTATTTCTGCAATGATCTATTTCGTTATGAATATAGATTTACTCACTTCGAAAAAATCAAATGAGCAGATAGGCAGCAAATCGTCCATTAGACCCATGTCACGTGCAAAGCGGTTAAGAATGCGACCTAAAGAGAGCAAGAAAGTGTTCTTTTGTAATTTCAGTAATCAGTAATCAATAACCTTTCTCAGAATGGAGCGCCATTTTCTAGAATCTTACTTGAATTGGCATTTTTCAACAAAATAAAACCTAACCTACGTTTACTCGAAGGAAATATTTGATGTCGCGAATATATTTTTTTTGTTCCAATCAACTGTAGTCAACCGCACTACAGGCGTTACATCCCCCTCATGGTGCTAAAAGCACTAAGCGAGGGGCACGATCAGTACCCCGGGACTAACTAATTCGCTTATTTTTTCTTGCACCTAATTTTGATTTTCTATTCGATTATTCATATATATATTCCAACAAGATTCAATTATCTTGGAGAATAGAATTATTAATTTGATCTGCATCTAATTCACGATCAAATAAACAAAATTTTCTCTTCCTATTTTTATTTACTTTAATATTTACTTTGACAAATGCCAACTCAAATATATAGCTAATGAAATGTTTCCCTAGCAGAGTTCCGACATTTTAGTAACCACATTTCATTCCATTGCCATCACCACCACCAATGTTGCGCACATGCTTCCACAATTAATCCGAAAGTGCACGAATTTCCAAAACCTTTACACCGACAAACATTGATGCAGTATAGCAGCTAAAGAGCTTGCAACCGTTATCTTTAAAATGCGGAAGCACCTTAGAAGACTGAAAGTGAAAAGATTGAAACTAATGAGAGCAATAAAGAACGTTCGAAAATACAAAGATCACTAAAACCAACAGAAAAAGCTGCGAAAATTGATGGTAAATTAAATCATTTTTCATTCATATTTAAATTTAAAATTTTTGCATACAGAAAACAACAATACACCATTTCTACACAATATTTCATGACATTTTTTGAATTGTTGCTCATACATTATTTATCGCTCTATCTCTCAATCTTTTGGCTCGCCGACCTGGCACCCTTAAATGTCCACCACCCAAATGTTGCAGTGTATATTTTTTATATACGTCATGGCGGCTGAAATTTACACTTACAGCGATGACATCTGCTAAGGCTATTGTAAGTGGGTCGTCCACATTAGCCAGATCGGAGGAAAACCGATTCAAAACACGACCTACATTTCAAAAGTACAAATTACACTCATACAGTCCATATTGGTTGATTTGGTTAAAGACGCTTACATTTAATTTTCTCCGATTAAGATTAAACATCAATTGAAATAACAAATTTCACATTAGAAAATTAGGAGATTTTAGTAAAAATATGTTTTTGAAAAAAATAGGAGTTCTTGTTCAAGGTTTTTATTCATTTCACTAATTAATATTCAAATACGAATCCAATATGGATTTGGTCCAAAAATCTATTAGATCGTAAATATATCAAACGAATTTGAACAGCATTTTGTAAACAGAATTCGAGCAGATGCCAATTGTCATTTCAATTCGGCAATTATTATTTTATCTTCGAAAGCAGCTCACGCGCAGATATGTGCTCTGAAACTCTCGAGTAATCACGAATGAATTCGTCAAATTCAGAATTTTTAAAATGTGTACCGGAATGAAGGTTAAAATTGGTTACCTGTTTTTGGGAACGTATTTAGGGATTTTTAAATACTTGAGTCTCTTACCTACTGGATTGGTGTCGAAGAATACCATAGGCGATCGAATGATGCTGGAGAACATACGATTGTGCAGAACGACGGAGGACTTCATACAGATGATGAAATACAAGATGGTGCGAGCCAGACTAAAGAGAAATGCTCCGGCCACTAGTCCTGCGTAGATGTAAATATTGACGAATGGGTCGTTGTCGCGCACTTGGTCCCACTCGGCGTTCACTCTTGAGTACATCTCTAAACTGATGTTCAGTTTCTCAGCTTGACGTAAGTAAATCCCTTTTCTTTCTTCACCGTTAGTCCTGTATTCAGCAGAGCAGGGGTGAAGCGTATACCATAAACATATTTGTTTGTTTTTACATTGTGGCTTATAATAATTACTTGTGCTTTGTAGCTGTCCCAAAAGGTGTTCCCGAAATTACAATTTTATATTTATACAAATGCTCGAATATCTTATTTTATTTTAAAACTAATTTCCATAATTAATGTCTTCAATTGGAACGGTGTTTTTAGCTTAACGCAAAATCTCGTGGTTGCGTGCCAAAATGAAATTATTTGCACAATTATATTTGCAACAAAATAGGGTTTCAATATTTAATGCAAAAATTATATTTCAAGATCAATAAAATGCTTAACCTAAATTACAGTATCTCACTGTGATGTTCATTATTCGTACGAGTAAACTTTAAAACATTATTCCTAACAAGGTATAAAAACATTATAAAATAAAAATGAAGCACTTCAGCAGCTACTTACCATACACTCAGCCAGTAATCGGATCCGCTATACAGTATTTGAGTGATAATGTTCAGAAAGAGGACACTTAGAAGAAGCACAGCACTGCCACCAGCCCGAAAGTATTTCAGGTAAATCTTAATGCCGACGGAACCAGAAGTTCTGTTTTCTTCCACTTGCTTGGGATATTCAAGTTTATCGTCCTTCTCTTGGCATTTAGTTTTAGTAGAATCGACACCCTGTATCAAACGGAAAACTACATTGGCATTTCCATTTTTCGGCAGAATCATCAATGTGCAGACATTTTCCTTGTCTGATTAGTTTTGGGTTTTGACGAAAGATAAAGGGCGAGTTTTTTTTAAAGTACGTTTCACAAAATTCAGTTTATTAAAAAGAAGAATGAACTAATTCACATAAAATATGGAATATCGTAAATTGATGTCCGATAGTAAGACACTTTTAATCCGTCAGGTACAGAGAAATATAAAAACACGAGCTTTCGACCGCTAGGCCATTATCAAGTGACTGTTAAAACTATACAATTGATCGATACACTGCTAAATCGTGGACGAGCGTCTTATCATTTACACAATGGTTCGCTTTGATGATGTGATCCATTGTGTAAATGATAAGACGCTCGTCCACGATCATTTACACAATGGTTCGCTTTGATGATGTGATCCATTGTGTAAATGATAAGACGCTCGTCCACGATTTAGCAGTGTATCGATCAATTGTATAGTTTTAACACTTGATAATGACATAGCGGTCGAAAGCTCGTGTTTTTATATTTCTCTGTGCCTGACGGATTAAAAGTGTCTTACTATCGGACATCAATTTACGATATTCCATATTTTATGTGAATTAGTTCATTCTTCTTTAAAATAATATCTGTCTCAGTGTGTTCCAGAACACTTTCTTGTTAAATTATGTTAATTAAAAAGGGGTTTCAACCACTCAGAATGCGAACATTCCCTCCCATTCTCCAAAAGAGGAGAACGGGAACGATCATCAATGGTGAAGACTGGCTCCCGAAAGAGCCTGTCCGACTGGTTTCCCGCTCAGGAATTTTCGCTTTCACTCGTCATCGTGGATGGAAAGGTGCAGGAATTTTGTATCCTGGTGATGAGCGTTCAAGTGTTATTTATTTCTTTTTAACAACATCGTACACACACAATTATCACTTTCATGAACAGAATACATCACAACCACAACCCAACACAATACAATCCTTTTCATGAACAAAATCAATCACAACCACAACCCAACACAATATAAACACAACCCAATACAATCATTATGCACTCACATACCCCTAAACAAAATTCCTCCTTTACCAACTCCTCTCTTACCCCACCCCTTCCTTTGGAAAGGTGACTACCCCTCCTTCCACCTCGCACAACCTCCCACTCCCATATCTCTCCTTTACATATTTTGCCCCTTTCCAAATCCATAACCCAACAATTTGTCTCCTCATATCCACTATCACCTGTTCCCAGACCTTCTGTGAGAACAAAACCCTTCTATTCGCAGGTCCCCCCACCCCATCC